>JACXSJ010001442.1:0-91246 GCA_014851325.1 Pentalonia nigronervosa
TGTAATAAATAAAACCTCATTCATACCGAGCATTTTTTTTTTTAAAAAATTACGAATTCCTTTTGTTTGTTTTAAGTTTTTTTTATATAAAAGTTTAGCTTTTTTATTTATCGAATGAGGCAATACGAAATCGAAAAAATCCCGGTTTTCACCTGAGGTGACTTTTGCCCGGGCAACGCCGGGTGGGACAGCTAGTATTATTATAAAATTGTAAGTATTGAAAACATAACTTAATATTATACAAATATTTGAATTAGTGCAAAATGCAAATTATTTATTATTATAATATAAATAAAACAATTTTTAGTGAGGAAAATGGCAAATCTTGATTCAACTTAACTATTTGAAATTTAGTGTATGATTAGTGCACGCTATTTCATTAAAATTTCAAGGTGTTCATTAGTGAACCGGGATCGATCTCAAAAAAAAGTCTAAGCGAGTCAATGATAATTAATGACTGGCGTAAACGTGCAATCAGCAGTCGGCCACCCTGTCATCCAATTCAAATAGTTTAAAAATAATAATACGAGTAATAAGATTTACTTAACAACTAGTTTAATATCTGCTGCCACTGATAAAAATCAATGTATAAAAATGATAAATTACAACTACACTAGAACGTATAATATTATTGGATTTTACATTTTTTCCTTGTCTACAGATCGGATAAAATTTGTCCGAGGGCCATCATTTGATGACCCCTGCTCTAAATGGTTATAGGATCAATTTAATAACGCGGTTAATTAAATGTTTATAAGCAAAACAAGATATTGACGTATTATCTTATATAACAATGTTTAAAACATTTTAGAACCATGAAATGTTTTACTTTTTAGAAAAAACGAATTTGAATTATGGTAAAATATATTTATTTACCATACGCCATATTTATTTCCATTAACTGGTCATATTATATTAAAATTTGAATAAATAAAGGAATACTTTTAACTTTAAAAGTTTAAACATAATGATATTTATTATGTAATATTCAGCTTAGATTTCAAACTTAAAATCTAATAAAATCAATTTTTATTCATTAAACACTTGACATCAAGCACCATAGAGCTGCATTGCTATCAAATGTATTAAAATTTGTATTATCTAATTTAGTAGGTACCCAATATTTGTTACCAAGTAGGTAGTAGGATTAAAATAAATGACATTATAATATATCACGCTAATTATTTTTTAACTTGCAATAATTAAACACATGAGTTGTATCAATTCCTATGGTGTTACAAGAAGTACATGTCGAGGTAATACACTGAATGAAGGTTTCAGAGCTAGGTCCGGGAGATTGGTCTTAATATTACTAATCATAATGTGTTCTTGTGTGCGGGATACAAAGAAGACGGTCAAGATACTTGCGACGTTTGTGTAAAATGGTTCGACATCATTTAATTGCAAACTCTATTTGTGGATAATGTATTATGCTGTCTAATCAATCTATTAAACATTACCTAGTCATATACTTGCCCCTCACCCTTCATGGTTGAAGTTTTAATACTGCAGTATACGTTAAAATATAGGGGATAACTAGATAAGTGATGAATCTCTCTAAATATAAGCTAAATTATTTTTTATGTCTACTGTTTAGACACTGTAATTAAAAACCTTCAAATAATTAAACAAATACCTATTTAAAATGTTAAAAATATAAATAATTTAAATGTCATGTGACATATTTTGTGATGAATACAATAGCCGGGCTTGTCATTCATTTTTGCACATTAACCTAAATCCTTTTTTGTATAATATTGAATACTAAATAGAAATTATAATGCTCCTGTCATATTTCATTTTATCATGCATTTTAAACATTCGATTTAAGGGAAAACAATTTTAATTACTTTCTAATTTTTTTTCTATATGGTATGCAAAATAAGTGTAGGAGTATTCAAATTTTATTATTTTATCAAAATGACAAGAACGATAAATGGATATCCAACACAAAACAAAATTGAGGGACAAACAATAAATATTATAAGTTCAAACACATTCAATAACATTTTTTTTTTTTGTAGTAAGGTTATGTTATTAAAAATGTAACACAATATTTGAATACCATTCGGGTAAACATTAATATTGCGCATCTATAAATGCATACAGATTTATATTAATGTTTGTGAGTCAGTATACATGTAGCAGATCAATCAAAAGTTTAAAACTACAGTTTGCACAGGAAAATTCAATAATGTATAATAACTTGTGATTACCTAGTACTTATATCAATATAAGCTATAGATATCTACATTTTTGTATACAAGAGGTAAAATTCCTTTAAAAAAAAGTGTACCTATGTATTTTTTATATTTTTCAATTGCTATTATAATAAATTATGAGTAACCTTGCATCAAATTTTCAACTCTTGACCCAAAGAAAATTTTTATAGAAAAAAACTAAAAAATATATCGATAATTTCTTATGCCTACAATTAACTTAAAAAAGTCAAAATAAATTTAAAATTTAATGGTGTTTAGAAAATTATAAGTTTAATATTTAGTGAAAATTTCAAGTGTCTATATTTATTCGTTTTTGAATCACAATAAAATAAGAAAATTGATCCTTGAGAAATCGTTAAATTACGGGTGAATATCATATGTCTAATTTCAAACTTCATAAAAAATTAGTTTATCTTGCTAGTAAACTTTTTTTTGTGAAAGATTAAAAACTTATGGAAATCTTGTGATAAATTTTAAGTCTTAGATTTAAACAAATAATTTTTTATGAATTTCTAAATCAATAAAAATTGTAAATTTTTGTGATTCTTATGTATTTTGTCGAAATTTTTACTTTAGACTTTTATAAAAAACTATTATAGACTTTAGTTTAATTTTCACTAATAACAAGTCATAAGAAATTTCGTATTACATTTTTTTTTTGTTTTTTGATCAAGTAAAAATTTTTTAATGACAATAAAGAAATTAATTAATTAATAAACCGATAATTTTTTATCTCTAATTAGTAATTAATAGTTCAAAAAGAGTTTAAATTTAGTAAAAATGAAAAAAAAATGTGCATAGAAAATACTAATATACACATTTGGAACATTTAGTGAAAATTTCATGTATCCACGAATATTATTTTTTGTGTTACACTAAAAATAAAAATCAATTTTGTCAAGAATTGGTATTGCCTAAAAATTCTTGTTTTTCCTTAATTTTTTTTTTTTAGTTTTGTTTTTCCTGAGGCTTTTGAATACTACTGAGAATTTTTACTTTTGACACATTCAAAGTATCAACTAAATCCACTTTTTTACTAGAAAATATACTGATGAATAAACTCAAAGCATTTTTATTGTCCTAAAAGGCGATAACAGACACGAAAAAAAATAATATTGTAAAATTAATACATTCTTCATTTTGTTTAGAATCTAAAACTAATTAATATAATGATATCTTATAGTTATTTATCCTTATGATTTTGTTATTTTTTTGATATCAAAGTATGCTATTCTTTTAATTTTTCATATTTTATTTTTATCTCATTTATGTAAAATAAATTTGTACATACCACCTATGTCCCATATTTATATGTTAATGTTATATTACATATATATGTAAATAAGACGATATGAATGTATATGAATAATATAATATTAATCAAAACCATAGATATAATTATTTCATGTTTATGCGTCAGAGTTAATAATATGATATATATACACACACACACATATATATATATATATATATATAATTACATAAAGGTATAAGTAACCATTATGCATTAAATAAAAATAAAATTGTTATGTTTTTTTTTTTTTTTACATAAGTATAGTTATCATTGTTTTATAAAATAATATAATTTCCTGTTAAATTGTGATTCAATTTTCTGCATGACCATTTTCATAATTTTTAAATGCAATTCTGTATATTTTCAAATGTATTCAATTCTCATATTGGTTAATCCAGGAATATATCTGCAAATAAACATATTCAAATAATCAGAAATTATTTTATATTATCTAGTTGATATAAATAAGTAATCAAAAACAATAATAATTGCGTTTAATAAAAAATAATTTGTAGAAAATATCGTTATTTTAATTTTAAAAACATAATAAAATATTAGTTTGTGTAAAATTGTAATTGAATATGATTTTACACATACTTTCTGAAATGTTCAAAAAAATTCCATTGATTATCCATTATTGGGAAAGTGCTATAATACGATGAGCTCGTATGTCCAATAGGATATTCGATTATACTGTTCTTTGCATTATTTTTTACTCGTTTTTTATTTGAATTCTGATTTGTAGGCAACATTTTATTATTTTTGTCACCTCTTTGATATTTTACTATTGGCTGTGGATCACTTATTTTAATTTTATTTTTCCCATCACTTGACACTGATTCGGTAAGTACGTTATCTTCAGTAATTATGGATCCTTTATTGTAGTTAAACTCGAACGGAAAATCTGAATCTGGCACTCTTGCGGCGATCGATGAAAGAACCTAAAATAAATAGATTTTTGCGTACATTTTCTTATAATCTTAAGGAGGTATATTCATTATTTAGATTGAATTCAAATTATTATATTATATTTTACTTTTTAAAACTAATAATATTTATAACTTATGGTAATTGTCTTATAATATCGAAGACCTGTGAACCAGTTACTTTATAATAGTATACTAAATATAGTAGGTACTTTTTACACAATCATAGAGTAGTACAGTAGTTAGTTGCCTTCTGACATTGTAACTTGGGGTAAAGACATCGACATTTTTAAATGTCTATAAATAGCTCAGAATCAAAATATTTTGAAAACTATACCATATGTACGTAGAAAATAATAATTTAAGTAACAGTAGAATGATACAAGTATCTATTTTATATTTAAACTGTTATTCGTTTTTGAATTATGATAAAATAAGAAAATCGTTATTTTATGTGTGAGTGCATAATGCAATAATGCTTAGGTATGACATTTTATTTTTTAATTAACATCTGTTCAAAGGGTTATGCATATAAAAGTAGTGTGTATATTATTAAATTTATAGATAGATGACAAAACATTTTATATGTTATGCGGTATTACAGAAAAACATTTAAATTAAATTGTCAAATTATTTATATAAATTTTCAACAGTGGTAATAAATTAAAAAAAAAAAAAATCATAATCTGTTATATTATTAGTTGACGAGTGGAGGTGGCATAAAGAGTTATTTGCAGTGTAACTATTTTTATTCATATGTAATATGCACAATGAAAGGAGTCTTCGTTCTCGTTATAATAATAGGAACTCTAAATTTATTACTAGCATCACCAAAAGCTAAACAGTTGACATCTTTAAATTCGTTACAGACTATATTAATCATTCCTATTATATTTAAGCAATATTCATAAATTTTGTCAATATGACCTTTGAATTATAGATTATCGAAATAAAAACCACGTCTAAGTCAATAACTTGAGAAACACGTTGGAAGAGTACATCATCGATGGCGTAATTAAAATTAAAATTATTTGTTTTTTCCAAAGTTATAAAAGTGCTTTTAGATATATGTATTTAGTGCAAGACTATACACACCAGTTTCGCACTATTTTACAAAACTCATAAAATATGCTTGTAATAAATTTCAAATCCTATATTTTATAAATAATTTTAAATCGTCAGTGAATAAAATAAATTTAGAATTTTTAAATACATATTTTAAGTCATTTATAAACTAAGAATAGCAGGGAAGACAAGTGACTCCCTTGAGGTACACCTAAAGTTACTTACATTTTTTCTGATACAGAATTACTTATTTTGACTTATTGTTTTATTTATTTGATGTTAAACGTGTTCAGCTCTCTCAAAAGCCGCTCGTTAAATGTCTGCGTAGGTACTTAAAATAGTTGTAGTACCTACCCATAAAGAATATCTACAAATATTATATTCACCATAAACAATAATAATAGTGTTAAAAATTTTAGTAGTTTTTTATTACTTCAATATCCGTGCCCATTATAATTAATTATATATTTTATAATTTTTTTTGTTCGAGTACATACAGATAGTAGTACTAATTTAATACTATTATATTTTAATACCTACCTAATGTAATACAACAGTGTCGCAATGATAATACAAAAATCATGTTCTGTTGTAGTAAATTTATTTAAAATGTCCTTACTGATAATATTATAGATATTAGAAAGTATAATATCTTTCTAAATACGTAATAAACTCATAACTATGATAGCCAAATGTAACATAATCGAATGTAGGTATTTCAAAAATTGTTTGACTGTAAACTTATTTATTATTTTATACGAACAATTATTCCCGGCATGCCTTTAAAACCATTAAAAAAATATTGTGGGATGATTATGTAAGTCTACGTTTGTGAGGGGGGTTTGTCCTCCCTCAGTAAATTATTTATTTATTATAATTTACTCACAAATGAATGTAGCAAAAGACAACCAAACAACGCAGCTACTAATGTAATCGTCGTCATCGCGTGTGTAATAATAAAAAATTAGTCACTTATTATTATATATATAATATTGTTGATGAATTCTCGGTTGGCATCAGCTATTGCAGCCTACAAGTACTCGTACAGTACCTTTTATAATGTGTGCTACTGTCGTAAAAATATGTTATGTGCGAGTGAGGGTAACAAAATCAGACTTTAATCGTTTTAAAGCGACAGTTGGACTCAGTTTGTGTCTGGCCAATACTCAAATAGAAAATTAACAAAAGGTAAATAAAAACGGTCGGTAAATATCAAACTATAATATCCAATTACCTACAGATAATTAGAAACTATCTATATATATATAGATACATGTGTTACGTGATATACATGCGTATGTCGATAATGTTAAATACATTTAAAATATGTAGGTAGGTATCTATTTGATAGTTTCATTAATGTGTGCTGTATCGTTCGTTTAAATTATGTTATGTAATTCTTGTTTAATTATAAACCTGTGACCTATATGATAGATATGTTAAAGTTTATTTCTAAGTAAATACGAATTCGCGTCATATTTACCTCGTCGAATTAAGTACTGTGACAATAAGGTGCACCCATTATTTTTGTATGAAAAAACTGTTGTTGGTTTATTAACATTACAAGTCTGTAGAATAGGAACATCACGAGTATTATAAAACAATTATTAGCATTATTAATATCATAGCTTTTGCATAAGATACATAATATATGCAATGCAGTGGCGTCATTTGAGGGGGGCACAAAGTGGGAATTTTCCCTTGTATGATAGTAAAAGCAGTCTAATATTGTTGATGAAAAACATAGGTGACTAAAATTTTTCTAATTTTAAGGAAATATATTAATATTATAAAAGCAATAGAAAATTATTGTCACGATAACAATTAATTTTTTTTTAGTTCGAATATAATATAGACGTGTAGGTCCAGTGACGCCGAATAAAATTGAAACTGGTAGCAAATAATTTGATTAACTCACCAACCCCTTCAAACGAATGTGAAACAGACTTAACTAATTATATATACATAATTCAATGACATTCCTGTGTTAAGTAAACTTATAGCAGAAAGACTCGAAAATATACTCTTTTATTTTACCCACCCGCCCACCTAATTGTTGAGGTAGTTCATTTGAACGAGTTCCACACCACTGTTTAGATCTTTAAATACAATAGACATTCTAAAAACAATACGATCACTCTTAAATTTATTCATAATTTCGAAAAAAAAATATAGTAGAAGATATACCTATTTAAAACTTTTCGATTTTTGAATTACATTTTAGTAACTAATCATGCTTCATATTGTTATTTAATTTGTTCGACCCCTCTATAAAAATATAAAAATAACACTGAATACTGAGGTGGATATTATAGGTATCATACTACCATAGTTATTTAGTTTTCAGCTCTTATTCCTATGTTATTTTTACTATAAAATGAAGCTACTGTTGTTTCAGACACGTATGCAAGATGGGAATTTTATCGAGATAAAAGTTTAAACGGAAATTAGTTTGCGAGCGAAGCAATTTATTTATTTTCTTTTTGGTTCAGTTGTATGGGCTAATTAAAACTTTTGTCCCTCCCAGGTCTTGGATATGAAAAAAAATTTCGTTTTACGTTTTATAACTTTTGTGTTTATCGTTATTTAGAATTATAACGTTATACAACGTTTGTATTTATCGTTAAAAATAATATATAATGCAGGGAATGGCCCGAATAAAAAATAAATTCTTGGATTGATTGTTAAGTTAATAACTGATGGAATGGAATACATATTTCTACAAAACCAATATTATAACTTCTAAGTAAATGGATCTTAAGTTATTTTTCGTCTAATTATATTCTTTGCATTATGTTTTGTTTAATGATATATTATATATTTTGTTAATCGTTGTATTTTGTTTTGTGGTATTTAATTATTTTTATTTATCGTTTTCTGTTTTAATTATGTTTACAAATGTCAATTGTTTTTTGTCATATATAACGTATTGTAATCATGACATTATTATAACGTTTGCAAGCACTAACTGGTCTCTCCTATTTAAAATTGAAATTACGCCATTGATGCAATGTATAATCTGTGTATTTTTTTTTTAATTTTAAATTTTTAATAATATACATAAGTGCAACTAGGGGAAAATGGATATATTTTGTTGTCAAGTTTTGTATTGACCTATTTCATCGCGTGTAACACCTACTACAGGCCCTATTCAGATAAAGTTAAAAATTTATTATGTACCTTTTTAAAAATTTGATAAATGATAATATATGACTGAAAGTCGTAAACACTTTCATTAGAAATATTAAAACAAGTGTGAAACTAGAGTTAATTATTTTTTTATTTATTATTTTTATAATAAAAATAAGTAGAAAAAAAAAGAAAAAAAAGAGGGGTGGGAGCAAAGTTTTATAGGGCTACTTTTTGGAAAAGCTTATGGAGAAACTTCAGCCCCCCTAATATTTTAATTTAGTTGCGCAACTGATAATATCATTTTTATTTAGGCAGGCGCACGTCAATACTGTGAAAAAGACGGCCGTAATTTACTACATTAACCTAGCCACTCCTTTTAGCTTTTGCACTGTTTTGATGTGTCATGTGCACTCGGCTTTATAGGGCTTATGCTTGATTAAACACAAATACTCGTGTGACTTGACATCCAAAATTAACAGCGCGTCAAATCAAATTTGTAAAGAAGAATATAAAATTACTCGTGCGAAAAGCATTATTCATAATTTGTTTATTTTAAACGAATTAAATTATGAATTTGAATATATTTTATACAACTCGTTGTAAAGTAAAAATAAGGAAAAAAAACTTTTTATTTTAGCACAGGTTAATTCTCCTCTGCAAAATCGATCATAATATCAACTATAAATAAACTGTAGTAAGACTGCAGAGCAGGCCCGGCGCAAAGTTAAATGACGCCCCAGGCCAAAATGCCAACTGGCGCCTTTTTCATACAATCCATAATATTATAATATTCGGAAAAAATGTTGTTCGTGGACAGAAATACGGAAAAATGATATATAATGCTTAATTTGTACATTATTTGTTATCGTCTTAATTAAAAAAAAATAACATATTATGACGAAATATAATGTAATAGGTATAATATTCACATATAAATACAAAATACCTACATACTAGTAAAAAAAAATAATAATAAATGGAAATTAGGAGATTATTCTATTTTGGAGATTATTCTTAGATAAATATAAAGTTACTGATAACAAGCGGTCCAAAACTTTTACCCAATAATCAGTTTCCATGTTCGTAATTCGCTGGTGCTCTGCATCTATTATTTTATTTAGTTTTAACCGTTTTTCTATTTCTATCCATGTACCTTAAGCCTTAAAATGATTAGGCGCTTTTTCGTGTACAGTAAGTGCAGCAGATACGTTATGCCAATCAGAGAACCCACAAATTGCCAAATTTGACTTTGGAGTTCTATCAAATAATTTACAACAGAAACAAAATATTTTCCCCGTTGATTTTGAGTTAATTAACCAACGCCTAACTAATTTTTCTCCATTAGAAAGATGTCGATAAAAATGAATCTTTATATTTTATAACGTTAGTACGAATAGTACGCTAAACAGAATAATAATAATAATAATTATCTATATTTCAGTACAAAGTTTTAGGTATTTCATGTTTAATAAAAAAAATTACTGACAAAAGTGTGCAAAATTGTAAATAGCAATTTCGGCGCCCCCCTGAAAATGGCGCCCTAGGCGACCGCCTGAGTCGCCTTACCCTCGCACCGGCCCTGCTGCAGAGTACGTCCTTTAAATGTTCTTACAATGTTGTGTAACCATATTATTTTACTTAAAACGAGATACATTACATTTTTATATGTTTTTATGGGAATAATCTTGCCACTCCTCCGCGGTCAACCACCAGTTTTAACATCCTGTTTTTCCGTGACTGGAATATCACTCACAATGTTCAACACACTACGACAGGATTTTCCAAACTATTTCCCGTGGTATGACTTGCATATCTGGTCCACTGTCCATACCGATACGTTTTTACTGGCCCTAATTGCACACAGAATAGGCAGGTAATTCAAAAGACTAACTGTTTTAAAATAAAATATGAATAACATTATCATATTTATTTTTTATAAAGTAATGATATACCTTCATACCTATTTTAATATTTTTCCATTAAATATTAAACAGTTCTTAAATAAGTACACTTTTTTTTTTAAAGAAAATGCACTAAACTTAAATTTAAATTACTGCTTGAATTTATCCGAATAACACCGGCTCTGTAACCAACGATCAACCGTCAAAAACTTGGACTTTGTTTATTAAGTTTATTGCATTTATGCTTTCTATAAAATTAAAAATTATAAATGTGATTATAATATATTACATACCTATGCTTTAACCCTCAGTGTTATTAATTTGTATATTATGTCCCTCGAGTAAAACAGTTTGCAGAACATCTCTACGACACCCTACGTTTTTGAGGTAGAATAGGTAGATACTAATTGAAATACTCAATGTTACAAATCAAAACGAGTACCGTTAAATTAATTTTTTTTGCGATAACATAGTTAATATTATTACTATCATCAGTGATGACAAATCACAATATGATAAAAATATTATTTTCTAAATGTGTACCTGTTAAAAATATTAATATAATTGATTAGTTCACTATTTGGCCAGTAAAGTCGATAACACCATGACGAGTGTACTGTATTAGGAAGACTAAAGCAATTATTTTTTAGACTGTAAACGTGTTGTGTCCCTGACTTTTTTCCAGGTTACAAAAGTTGTGTCCCGTAGATTTTGAATTAAATCAAATTCAAATTGAGAAATTTGTTCATTACAGTATTATATATATATTTATGTATTTTGCAAGAGAATTAATGTTGTTTCGTCATATTCATTGACTAATATAAATTAATAGTAAAAATAATTTAATAATTGGAAAACATTAAATAAAACAATTTTTGTATATTCATTATTATTTTAATTGAAGGAACATCATATTTTATTCTTGTGAAAAATATTTGTATTCGACAAATTTTTTGATTAGAATTTTTCAGCACACGACTTATTTAAACTTGCCAAAACAGTTTTTATTAATTAAAATCGAAAAATATCGTTGGGACACAACTCATGTATCAGCAATTTTGTCAGGACACAACTCGTTAACTACGATTTTTTCAAGTTTTTATTTACTAATTAAAATATAATTTTTAATTTTTTTTCTCATATAAATATTATAATTTATTTACCTACTATATTCTATGTGTTACATTTTTTTAGAACATACTTTTTTGTTTTTTAAATGTATAATTGCATACATATATTGATGTCTTTAAGCACAAAAAGTCCTTATCTCTAATCAGGCTAATTATCACCATGCCAGAAAAGAAAATGTTAAATAGATTTTGTCAGTCAATCAAGTAATCAACTTGATTATTCTATCATTTATCAAAACAATATTGTTTTTCTACTATACTCCACTCACAATAAGAAGGATCCTCAATGACCGATTTGTATGCAGAGGCATCATGACTTAACTACACAGCAAATGAACTGATGGTTGACTCGGTCAAACAGGTGTTGCTTGACTATCGCCGGATAAAAACCAGTCAATGTTAAGGTTCCTTCTTAACATGAATGAAGTAAAGAAATGTTTAAACTGTTAGACTAAATATGTATATTAAATAATAGAATTGTCATTTGACAAGGTTAAATAGGTTTTGAAAGAGACTTACAAATAATAAACATATTATAGCACAGAATTAATGAAAATGATTTTATTTATGAATATTATTGTAGAAGAATAAATTTATCTTACTATTTTAAAGGAATTTACTATTTAATCAATAGAAAAGTTTTGCAACACTATTCACTTAACTATTGTGAATAGTTATCAAGAAATAAAATATAATTATATTTATGGGCCAATCTTAAGTATTTCATTGATAGTACTTATGTATGTTGTATATTGTCATCAGTTTTACTTTTCTATCAATTATATTATCCTAATAAACTCTTAAATACTTAAGTATTTATTACAAAAATAACTTTGAAACAAATTAATAAATGAAAGCATATGAATATGTGCAATTTATAAATTTAAAAATGTCATATACATTTTTTTAATTTGTATAAATATATTAATTTTAATTATATTTTCGATGTACATTTGTATACAGATATATAATAAATTGTTAGTTACAATATTTCTTAACTAATATGTATATTCAAATAATATAAAATGATTAACCATTAACATTTTTACAAACATATTTAACAGTTGCGTTGATATTCAATAGTTATTATACAAAAAAAGTCTAAAATCAAAATTTAAGCATTAGAGATTTTAAAATTTTTGATTTTGACATCTGATGACACTTGCATTAAAAATAAAAACATTCAAGATACAAGAATATAAATAATTATACTATAATAATTAAGAAATAATAGAACTTTTATACAACTCAACAATTAAGATTGAAAAAAAAATACTAAATTATTTCCATTTGTAAATAAATCACATGATAGGTATTGAAATAAAAGGTAGGTATATAATTAAAACGTTCTATAATTCACAAATATACTTATTTTATAGTAAAATTTTAGTAAATTTAACCAACATAAATGAGCAACAATATACGGAACAGTCTCATTATTTTTTCAACATTATTTCAATATTGTATCATAATTGTTTAACTATGTTAAAAAAATGAATATTTTAAAAATAAGTTACATTAAATTTTTAATTCAAACTAATTTATCTAAAATGTCATAAGTATCACAGGTTTGAAAAATAATTTGATTTTTATTAGTATCATAAAGTATATAAGATGTCATTAAAATATGATCTCAATAATGCAGCTTGTTAATCAACTGCTCATTTATTTTATATAATATATAAAAAAAAAAAATGTTTAATGATAATAAACTACAATAATAGAAGAGGCACTAAAAAAACAATTAAACATATTAAATATAATATCCTTATTTTTTTAAACAAAAATAAAATTATCAAGATTTAACGGTAAAACAGGTATTATAAATTAAAATTTCACTAATATAATAAAATGTGATAGATAATTATAGAATTGAATAAATTCTAATATAGAGTTAATATACAATTTACATGAGTTTAAAGTTTTGTTTTATTACTCATCTAGTAAGAATAACTTGAGTGAATAATAAAAAATAATAGTTCTACTAATCAACATATTTTATTTAAAAAATAGGATATTATTAATACAATAAAGTTCTTTTAAGCTATAATGTTATTTAAAGCTAATGAATTTGTATATGAATTATGTATAAATTGTTCATACGCATTATGCCTCTTTTACTATTAATGTATTATTACATAACATATTATTAATATATGTCTTGTCCTAAGATATTTTGAAATAATCAATTTACCATAAATAAAATATTGTTGATGAAAATAGAAAATATATATATTTGAATTAACATAAAATATAGTTTAATAGTTCATTATAGAAGAAACAAAATGTACAACTTGCACCAAATTTCATCTATAAGCAGTTGCAATGATCATTGTTAATGTTGAACTCGTGTAGTTGGTAAATCCCGCTCTGTAAAAGCAGTCCTTGATCGACTACGATATAACAATGGAGCTCTTTTATCATCTAAAATATTATAAATATACATAACAAGTAATAATTATAACAACATATGATAATTTATTTAATGTTTAAATATAAAAATGAATTAATAAAAGTTTATTACCTCCGGTATTCGCACCACCTGGTCTTCGACGTCTTTGATCTCGACTAAATGCAGATCCGGTTTGCAATGCCTCAAACAAACTATCCATTACACCTTCTTGTGTATGATCTGCATTCATATCAATTAGTGCTTTTTTACGTGCTGCTCGTTCCTTTTTTTCTTTCTCTGCTTTGTCACGAGCATCTCGAGTACGACGACTTTTTTCTTCTGCTTCTCTTTGTTTATGATTTTCTCTTTGAGCTTCCTAAAATTTATATTATTTTCTATTATGATACATTAAAAAAATATTTTTGTGATCATTATATAATAAATTTAAAGATTAATTAATTACTGATTTGATCAATGGACAATGCACATAAATTATATAACATTAAAATAAAAAATAATAAATAAATGAATAGAAATTTATATCACTATTCAATTTAATGGATTTATAGTCTATTACTGAATACTATACTATTTAAATGTTATATTTCTTCATGATATTGAGACATCTATTTTGTATACTATAATTTATTAAAAGTAATTATTTAAAATTTACTTACATAGAAACTATCTTTAAATGCTTTCAGGTCAGTAAAAAATTCTTCTAAGGTGTATTTTGACTTATCAAACACATAATATTCAGCTAAATCATCATATAAAGCTTCCATTTTCTTACACATATTTTGTAACAATTCAAATTGTGACTTTGCTTCTTTTGCAAATGGCTATTAATATTTTAACATTTTGAAATAACTTATTATTACAATTTATTTATACATTTTAATCTAAGCATTAAATTAAGAAATACACCAACATTAATTTATACCACAAACTGAAGCGGAACATAGAAAAAAAACGAGGTCCTGAAAATTTATCATAAATGATTTTAGAGCTATTATAAAAATGTAAGATAATATTTTAATATTGTAGCTTTTTTGAATAGCATAAATTGTTTTGTGATACATTTTTATTCTTGTAATTTAAAAACAAGAATAAAGTTTTGAACATAAAATTTAAATATTTGCTTAAACCTCTAAAATTATTTATGACAAATATATGTTTATTATAGATCTGTGTGAAATACTTACAGTCATAACTTCTGAAAATAAATCATCTTCACCACATTGTTGTTTATTACAATTGTTAGTAAGGTCTACATCGAGGTTACGTAAGCTTGTATCCATAATACGTAATGTTTTTTGTATAACATCAATTGATACTCTTGCAGCTCTATCACAGTGCGTTAGCTCATCACCAAATGTAATTAAGTCTGGATAGTTTTTTTCAACTATATCAACGAGATAATGAAGAAGAGTTGATTTATTTTCTACATCTTTAATTGCAGTTAGCTGTTTGAGTAAAAGAAGCAAATTAGATATTTGAAAATTTCAATACATTATTCATTAGTTCAATAAGTGAACTAACTGTAATAATAATACTTACCTTTGGCAAAAAACTTATTTCAAAACCATAAGCTTGTCCATTTCGTGAACCACTATTCATATAATTTCCCAATAATAAAACAAGCTCCAACATTTTGTTAAATTTAACACCACTTTTAACTTCTTCACATGCTGCTGTACCTGCCACAATGGCTGGCTTGATATCTTGTACCATCTCGGGATGATGTTGCCGATAACTTAAAGATTTTAGCCTAGGTAGCAGTCTTTTAATTTCTCCCATCTAAAAAAAGTTTTAATATTGTTAAAAATTAAGCTTTAAGAATTTTTCTAACATATCCAACACTGAAAATATAACATAATATTATTAATAGCAATTAAAATTTTATTAAATTCAACATTTTAGACTATAATTTCTCTGATAACTTAAATCATTTTAAAAATACTCACAGTTACAGCAAATTGTTCTGCTTCTACAAGATCCTCATAAGGACATTCTAAATCTCTTAGTTTTTTTAATTGATCTGGTGGTGGTAAATAATTGATTAGTTGATCTAGTACATTGCCTTTTAGTACTATATCATCACATTTGAGAACACCACGTTTTACATCGGCATAACTCAAATGTTTTAATGAGCCACCCAATAAAATAGACAGATTTTGTGAAGCTTTTGGTTCTAACACTTTTAAACTCCTTACTTTCTTTAAAGTCATAGTCCTAAAAGTATAATTAAAAATTTAATATTGTAACAAGTTTTTTGTCATTTCAAAATATTTTTAGTTGTAATTCAATAAAATTATAAAATATTATTGTACTTGTCAATGGAATCTTCTGTTTTTTTCCGAGCTGGTTTTGATGAAAACTTTTCAGATAATCCTTGTAATATATCATTGGATGCTAAAGTTTCTTCTTGAACACGTGCCCAAAAACATTTGTCTGATACTTTTTGAGGTATTATCTAAAATTATATTAATATGGAGTTAAATTACTGAATGTGTAATAAATAATATTCTTAACCTAAAATAACTGGTTATTAAATAATATTTTATTAACCAATAAAATTAACCATCTTATATATTGCAAAATATCTGATATTCAATTTTAATTATAAGTTTATGTTATTATTACTACTTTCTAAAATATATTTGTGTGAATTATGTTTACTTACACTCTTCCAATTTGCTCGTTTAATGCCCTCTACATGCCACAATTTCTTAGGTTTAAGACCTGGAGGCAGTTGAGCTCCTAAATTACCAAGTGGAGGTGGTGGACGAGGTATTCCACTTCCCATCATATTTGGAAATGGTGGTGGTGGAGGGGGACCACCTCCCGGCATTGGTGGTGGTGGTGGTGGAGGTGGACCAACAGAACCAGACATAGGAGGCGGAGGTGGAAAATTACCGCCAATAAACATAGGTGGTGGCGGCGGGGGTGGTGGTGGTGGTGGTGGAGGTGGACCACCGGTTATTCCATCTTGCTTTTTATTTAATGATAATTTCCCATTCTAAATTATAAAATATATCAATATTATGAATTGTTAATATAAAAAATAAATATTAAATCAATAATGTTGAAAATTATAACATATATAAAAATATTTATAATTTAACATCTATAAAATTTAAAATATTTTATATTGCTTTTCTAAGTACCCATGCTTACAGCATTTGATTTTCTAAAAAGAACCTATGATTTTGTAGTATAAAATAACAATATAAATATGACTTATATTAAAATATTCATATCCTGCTTATTTAATTTAATTGTCGGCCAGAAACAATAATTTTTTACATATTTATTTTTTTTCTATTTTCATACTTGCATTACTAAAATATACCACTTATTTTCTATTAACAGAATTTACATAATTATTAATAAATACATTTTGAAAAATTATTATGATATAATGATGTGTTTTTTTAACAGAATATTATAACAAAATACTTACATTTTCTATAGATGAGTTTGACATGAACTCTTTTATCGTAGTTTCAGCTTGAATTAATTTAGCTTCTGCTTCTTGGCGAGTAGCTACAGCATGTTCTAATTTATCTTTTAGCTCTTCAACTCTTCTATCTTCTTCAGCTTTAGATTTTTCTGTTGCCAAAAAATAATTTAAAATAATTAAAATTTAACATAGTTTAGTAAAAAATTATCATTTACCAACAACAGTATCAATTAATGGTTGCACATCTAATTGAAAACGCTTAGTTGCGTGAAAATCTGGATCACAGCCATTGCGGTGTAAAACAATTTGTGAAACACATTCTTCTATGAGTTTGTAAAAAGCAGGCCTTCAATAAAAATAAACAAATTATCAATAAATATTTTTATTATATACATTAAAAATGCAATTAATTTAATTATCTTTTATACATTGTCAGTTATTATATTTTTCAAGTTACTAAAATAACATTCAAATTTGTTTTTTGTGGCTAAAACTATTTAATAAAATATGGAAATGTGTGTTATTTTTGTTTATATTGTATGTACATTTAATACAAATTTAAGCAATAAAATAATAAATAACTTTTATCATTTCTTTCAAAGAAAAACAAATATTTCAAAAATTATAAATATAACTTAAATTATAAAAAATTCACTTATTAAAAAAAAAAATGAATTTATTTTTAATAATTTAAATAAATATTCTTTATTAATTTTCAGTTACCTATTAGAATGATTTCACCCTTGAAAAAACTATAAAATAATCAAAAATCAAAAATAATAATAATAACTGGGTTAATATAATAAATATATTTTTTAAACATTTTTATTGATACATCATGATACTATTTTTTATTTTTTGACTAAAAGCAATAATTTATTTTATGATTATCAGTTATAATTTTTGTTAAGAAATTTTACCTGATAGATATGTCATCTTTAATAAACAAAAAATGTTGAAGTATTGACAAAAGATATGGTTCAGCAGGTGAATCAGCTACAATGTTTTTAATGACATCAAAGCATTCTCCTACATCATCAAAATCCATCCGCACATTATCAAATCTTTGAACTAATTCTTCATAATCATCTTCCTTATGTACATTAAATATGTTTAATTGTCTACTAAGATCTTCACTACAATCTTTTTCTAAGCTCTGAAAGTTTTTCATATCTCAAGTAATTAAATACTTTTATTTGATTAATAATCAAATACAATTAAAATAAAGACTTACATCAATAACATCATACATGCCAGCTCGCATGATTTCATTTCGTAAATGACCACGAAATTCTAAATCTTCAGGTGTGGATACAATGGCATTAATAAACTGTAAGCAAGCTACCTAATAATATGTAATAAATTATATTAGTATACAACTAGACTAATTGCTTAATTACTTCTACCACTACAGTTTAATATTAATTCTCAATATCATAGATAATAAAACTAAATATATATATTATCATCCCCTAGATATAGATAAACATGAATATTTTATTCAAAATGAAGTCTATTCCATATGTTCAGAAAATATGCAATTATAATATAAGACATAACAAAATATTTTTATTAAAATATATCTAATGGCATACTATGGACAAAAAAAATTGTACATTAACATCACTCTCCATAAATGTAATGATAAACGGATAAAAGTAAGATTTTAAATTTTATATCATACCAATTTTATATTATACAAATAGAAAAATAATTTATGCTTAAATTGTTGTATTTATAGCAAAAGTTGCTTGCAAATAAATATAAGTACTATAATATGTATATTTAAGTTAGTTTTAATTAATGATTATTTTGAAGATACAATATATTGAGAATTGTTGGATTTATTGAAAATAAAATAACTGATGTAGACAGAAAAGTTGGTCATTATACAGCATATGTTAAGAATCTATGGGAAGTGCATGATGACCTACAAAAATTAAGAATAGAAGTGTTGGCACAAAAAATGATAACTCCACATATTCTTGTTTATATTATACCATAAAATTTCTGTTAATAATATAAATATTTATATACTAAAATATAACTATAAATTAGTTTTAATTTCATATTATTCCTGAAATCTTAGTCAAAGTAACTATATATAATATACTATAATATCTATAACTATGAACATCTAAATGTATAAAAATCAAATTAAAAATATGTAACTGTAAATTGTTTAATTTAAATTAAGAAAATTTAATTTAATTAACATTATTTGATAGTTATAAACAAAATCAAAACATTAAATACTTATTTTTGAATACATAACTTATAAAAACTAAAATATATTTACTTACTCTCAAAGCTTCATTTCCTATATTTTTTAGACCCTGAACTATAGGTAAGAATCGACAACGATTTTCAATATCGGCACTGATAGTTATGGCTTCAAGAGCTTTCTCGTGACCATTTGGAGGTATTAAGCTAACAGCTGCTAAGACTTTTACTGCCTCCAACATAACAGCAGGCTTATTAATATCTAGTGATCGAGCAATAACAGTTAATGCTTCTTTGTGTCCAAACATTTGTTTTAAGCCAACAGTGCTATTCATTATTGCTTTTAAACATCTGATACATTCATACTGTATACGAGCAAACTGAGCATTTTTCCCATCACTAAAAAAAACATCAAATATTTATTGAAAAATCTGTAAAATGTATTAAATAGTAAACAGTAAATTTCTACTTATTGTTACAAATTATACAATTTGTTACAATTGTTAAAAAAATTATTAAGTTTTAAAAATACCATATAGTAGTAATACTACAAATTATCATAAATCCAATGTTATCGATGTACATTTCACAATCTCAGAAATAAATATATTCAATCAAAGTTGATAATATACAAACAGAACTGGGAAAAAAATAATTAGGTTAAAAATAATAATCTCCTTTTTAAGTGACATTTAAGTCGTATCAATTAATAAGGATGTTACAATACTTTCAATACAAGTAAAATATTAATACTTTTCTTTCACAACAAGTATTTTTCATATTGATACTATAGTAACAATAAACATCTCATATAAATTCTCATATAATAATACTACATATGCATACCAAATGGATGGTATCAAATGATTTTAATATTTGCAATGCTGCTAAACCTCACCAATGGTTGTAACATCTGCCCTTAATAAACTACTATTTTTAAAAGTTATAATAAAATCTATAAACTGCCTAAATATTTCTACCTTCAACAATTATTACTTTTAGGTGATTTACCAAATGAAGATCTTTCAATAATTTACTAATATTAATATTAATATTTGGTACAAGTATCAAGTAAAAGCATCAATTTTTTCTTTCGATATTATATACCTATCTATTAACAACTTTATCTATATTAGTTTTAACTTGAACTTTATAAATAAATTATGATCAATACTATAATATAAAATTGTACTTACTTGCGATAACATTCATTGAGCACAGATAATACTTGACGCAATCCTTCCGTGCCAAATTCATTAACCCAGCTTAATGGATGGTTAGTTAAGGCAATACGAAGAGATACTACACAATTATATGTTTTATTGGCACTTAAATCTGGTTGAGAAAGATATTGGATATATTCTGTAGGTTTGTCACATGTCTTTTTATTTCCTTCCTATTAAGGTGGTATTTATAATAAAATAATATTAACATTTTTAAATACAATTATCAATAACATAATGTTTTAAACAATTTTAACTTACATTACTTGATTTTTTATAATGCATCATTAACATTTTTTTTTTATTTACAACCGATTGGTCTCTTATTGGGGTTTTTTTCTCTTCTGTTAAATTCATATCATCCTAAAATATATATAAACTTAGATGAATTGAATTGATTATTATGTATAATGTGAATATATTTTTTTCCAACTAAAATATTATATTGAATTTTATATACAAATAATTAGAATGCATTTTTTTCATTACCAGCATTTCTTCAAATTTATCATTGAGCGCTTCTACATCTAAATGTTCAACAAACATTTCACATTCATCTGCATCGTTGTGACCTGATGAAATATCATTATCCGAGTTTATGCGTGGCAGAGAACGGCTGCCAACACCATATGTACTTCCACTGCTGTAGATACCATTGCCACCGACACCACCAATGGGTGATGCTGCTGCTGACCCATATTTTTTTGGTCGTCCAAACAATGTATCTAGCTAAATGTATAAATAAAACAATGTTTGATAATAATAAATAGATAAAAAGTAATTAGCAGAAAATATTGAACATAAGACAATATTTTGTTAATGTTACAATAATATTTTGTTTTAAAGAATTAAGAGTTTGTTCTATAATTTAAATTATGTAATTGAAAAGAAATTACAGAAATATTTATGTATAAATATTGAAAACACTTACAAAACCAGTAGTTGGCTTGGTTTTTTCTCCGCGAGACATGTCTATTCTGTTGAATATTAATTACTTTCAACATCTAAAACAAATCATGCAGTTTTTTCAAAAGATAAAACAATTAATTAATTGTGTAATATACACAAGTCTCGTTTTCACAAAAAAATAGCAATGTTATCATTTAATGAAGCAACTGAGAGACATAATATTACATAGTTAACGTTTTAATATGAAAAAAACTAATAAAATTTTAATAGACTTCATACAACCAAAAACATTTTAAAAGTACGCAGAGGTATACTAATTTGGCAAACAATATTTACTTAAAAACCTGTTGAATGTTACTACTATACATAATAATATGTATCAGTAAATGAAACAATGCAGAAATCGTCACAGCGTAGTAAATGATTGGATCTAGTATAATAGCACCGGGTTGGACATTTCGATGTGTATGTCTTACTCACCAAATAACTTTTTAGTTTGTATGAAATATATTATGAAAAGAAGTATCGTAATAAAACACTTAAAATTAAGTTAAAAACAACAATACCAGCAATTAAAATAACTTGATCGTTATCACTGATCTGCTTGTACCACGGTCTCGGTAAGATAAGACATTCTAAAAAGATAAGATCTTCCACGACCCGTTGTTTGTAGTTTATACTCGGATACAACGTATGCTATTCCATCACTATTCACTGGAACCGTTTATGGGTCGCTAATAATTATAATACCGAAAAAACCGTCCATCATTACCGTCCTATTAATTTTTATCAATTATCGTAACCTCTCTCAACGATTTCATAGGTGTGCCGAATTCACGGCGCTAATATAGAGTAAATACGTGCTACACCCAATGGTCTTAAGGTTACGCTACGTTACGTTACGTACCTGTTTTGCCTACCTCCGAACTGCCGTTATCGTTCTAGGCCATCCTCAGAATACTTTATTGTGTAACCAATAAATGTGTGAGTGACGAACACATAATATTATTATCGTGTAAATTATAGATATAACATTTTAATATTTTATGATTGGGTGCTTAAAAAAAAAACATAGAATATAGTTAACACTTTAGAATGAACGTTATTACATTATTATGATTTCCTAAAAAAATATTACGTCGAATGATTTATTTTTTTTTAAGGCTCGTTTGATTTTGTATTCCTCTCTACTAGGGGATTATATTTATTATTAAAACAACGCTAACGCACTTTCACGGGACGCCATTTACTGGTGTGACTTTTTTTAGTGGGTGAAAACGACGATGATGTCAGAATTTGTCGGGCCTTGGGAAGAATAGTTTTGATCTAAAGCCAAAAAAAAAAAAAATTACAAATACCTACGTGATGCACGTAAATATACTAGCTACGGGGGCGGACATTCTCATACCTTTTCATAGTCCCAGCAGCAAAACTATGATTTACTATGGTTATATTTACATAGGTATTCAGAATATTTTTAACATCATATAAATTACAATGCACCTATAATTACATTAAGTACTCTAAATGTAAAAGCGGCGAGGATTATTATCAGCTTCTAACTCTATAATTTTTAATTGCTGTAAAACCATAACTTGTAAGAATTCTTGAATAACCATCGTTTAAATTCGAGTTCACACTAGTATTTATTACGAAATGATAACGAAAAATCAAATTAGATAGTTAAGTCAATTAAATAAGTGATTATAACGATGTTTGGTAGGCATCTACTTTTTGTTTAAAACAATTAGACAGGCAATGATTTATAAAATTGATAATAAAATGTACCTACGTAAACTCTATTCGTATGGTGAATAAGTAGCCTTAAGAGAACTATGAACATTTATGTTTACGTATTGTTCGATAACAATTCAAGAATACGCTATTTTAATATACTATGTAAAAATGGCGGTTTACGTACATTTTGGTTGTTCGTTTTCCTTACATAGTTTTTGACGATAGATCCTCTAGTCTAAATACCTTAGTTGGTATGAGTTTGACTTCCTAATAAACGCCGATGACAAAAAATTAATTTTATGTAATTCAAAAAATAAAAACTACTTATTTAAAAATACATGTTTTTTTTATAAGCGTTATAGATCCAATGAAGACAGAAAATCATTGAAATTCTTAAAGTTTACAAATTATTTTGTTAAAAAACATAATATAAAAAATATGATTTTCTGACTTAATTTTTGTAATACAAAATTCCTCTTAAATTGTTCTAAACTGAAATAAAAAAAGGTCGGCAAGTGGGTACCACTCTGCTGTACAGTAGATGTCGAGTGGGTAATTTTCATGGGTGTGTTAAATTTGAATTCAATGATATAAAATCATTATATACTAAAAACAATTGTGAACGAAAACGGGCTGTCACTGATAGTTAGTTTATATTACTATAATATTTAATTTATGATATTATTGGTATTAAAGTAATTCATTTTAATATTAATAAAGCAGTAGGTTGGATTAATTTTTGCCGAAAACATTGCATTTGAAAATATCATTGAATGTATAAAATATAATAATATACTTTAAAAATTTCAGCACCCATGAAAAATATTTTTAAAGTATAACGAAATAACTAAAATTGTTATTATTTTCATTTAAATATCTAATTTTGTCCATATTTAAACCTAAAATGTCTATAAAAATTAACCATGTAAATATATTTTTTAATTTTTTTTTTTTTGGTTCAGTATAAAGTATATACGAGAAATCTAGTTTTAAAATTTCAATTCTTAGCTACAATAATTGAACATTTTATAAATTTTTAACTACAAAATAATTTGCAAATTTTCGATATTTTGATGAATTTTGGTCAAAATTTGAACTTTAAATGTTATAAAAAAAAGTGTGCATATGTATTTTTAATATTCTTGAACTGCTATTAAAACAATTTATGAGAAACCTTGCATTAAATTTTTAAGCATTTTAACAGAGCAAAAAAATTTTTATCAACAATAATAAAAAAAAAAATATTGAAAATTTCTTATGCACATAAATAGCTAAAAAAGATACAAAATATATTGAAAATATTATGGTGCAAAAAAAATGTGTTTCTATTAACATTCAATGAAAACTTTATGTGTCTACAGTAATTATATTTTATGCTACATCAAAATCGATTTTGCTTTGAGAAAAAATTCCCATTTTTCCTTAATTTTATTTTGTTTTTTCTGACGCGTTTAAAAATTATTGGGAATTTTTTACTTTTGACAACCCAAAGTACCAACTAAATTCACTTTTCTACCAGAAAGGATACTGATACTGATAGCATTTATACTGCCTCAAAACGTGACGACAAACACAAAAAAAACACATAACATAAAGAAAAAAATAGATTTTGATATTTATATTATATTTATATAATATATATTATATTATATAAATAATATATATATATTATATATTATATTTTTATTATATATTATATTTTATATTTATATTTATTTTATATTTTAGATTTTTAATATATTTTGATCGGAGTAAAAAATTTAAAAGGTAAGCGTAAGCCGTAAAGGCAAATTAATTCTTTATGAATGGTTGCGATTGAAATAAATTGAATAAAATTGGATATACTAACGTAAATAATAATTTCCTCTCAATCGATTGTTATTACTTTGTTGTAGGTAAGTAATTCAAAAAACATTAATTACAGTAAATGAAATATTTAGTTATAAATTAAATTATCATTTTCTATAGGCAATAAAAATTTCGAAATATTTCAACTAATTTTGAGAATAAAATTTATTATTATATATTATACACACAATAATATTTTCAAATGCAATGTTTTTGGAAAGTAATTATTTCATTAAATATATTTAGCAATTATCAATTGACAGGCTGACGATTTGTCTTCACTCAAAATAGTTTTTCGTATACAATGATATTATATTATTGAATTCAAATTTAATACATCCATAATAGTAACCCACACGACACATAATATACAGTAGAGTGGTACCCATTTGTCCATATTTTTAAATTATAAAGGCTTTTTAAATTGTCAAAAATTTTTTAGTAAATTTTAATAAATATTAAAATTAATATAATATATATTTATTAATATATTTTTATTTTTATTTTTTTTTTTTGATTAACATATTTTTTCAGTCAAAAAATCGAAAATAAAATGCAATGAGGAATATTTTACTATTTTAGTTGTTTTTATAGCAATTTAAAAATATCAAAAGTACATCGGTATTATGCACAATTTGTTTTTATATTCATTCGACAAGATTCATTAAAATCACGAAAATGTTTAAATAATAATTTAAAGTATAGGCAGTTATGTAGTTAAAAATTTATTCAATTTTAAATTTTAATAATCAAGGCTTGAAAAGTGAATACAATGCTTCTCAAAAGTTTTACCCCAAGAAAATCTAAAATTAACAAAAATACACTAGCTAAATTTTTTTTGATATATATTTGAAGTTAAAAATTGATGAAGTTGGATATTCAAACGAAAAATGTCTCCTCAATTGATTTTATTTATTACTTATTATTTATTTTATTTTATTTTTCACCATTGTAAACTATTAAAAAGTTACTATTTACGTGTACCACGAACATATTTATTTTTTGTTCTTTTGCGGTAACTTACGATCGGTATTAACTTATTAGTTAATAACAATAATATACCATCATATAATACATAATTTGATGACGAGGTACATACTATAGGTCTATAGTATATAGCAAAGCTAGTTCTTCAATTATTAAGTATATTTTTTATACAGATACTTACATAGTTACATGTATCTTTATTATTAAATTATATATATTTCTGTGTGAAAAATATAAATACAACAGACAAAACTATAAAATAGTCACAGTCCTATTATTTTCTATCACTTCAAATCCTGTCTATTTAAATTATGATTTATTACTACTTTACACGTTATTATAATAAGCAAATCTATAAGGGGCTTGGGAGACTTAGCCCTCCAGTGTGAATATTAGTCCCCAGAATTCATGTTGTCTATTTCATTCTGGTCAATATTGTGCTTATTATATTGAATTTGTGGCGAATGACAATAATACTAATATTTTTTATTATTCATCAATCATCATAGGTAGTTGTGTTTCATATCTGAACATAATAAATAATGTCATATTAGATTTTTATCAGAGCAATATGAATTATGAATGTATTGATTTTGTAATGGTGTATGTTTTTTTTTGTGTTAGCCTGTCATTTGTCGATTGTCATAATATCTTCTGGTAGGAAAGTGAATTTAGGTGTTTCTGTAGAGGGTCAAAAATGAAAAAATTCTTAGTCATTTTCAAAAGCGTCAGAAAAAAACCTAAGGGAAAACGGGATATATTTAAACTATGAATAACGATGGTAGTTATTTTTTTTTGTAATTAAAAAATATTATTCGTTGGTAATTAAAATTTTTAAAGTACTTATATTATATTATATACACAAAATGACATTTTTAAATACAATGTTTTTGAAAAAAAATAATTCAACCGACTATGTTGTATTTCTTATAGTAAAATAAATTACTTTAATAGCAATAATATCATGAAATATATTTGATAATATATAGGCCGACAGACCGTCTTTGCTCAGAATCGTTTTTTATATCATTGAATTAAAATTTAATATATTCATTACATCATAACAGTGACCCCTTCAAATCCTGCCGTACCTACTATAGAGTGGTTCACACTTGCCCATCTTTTTTGAAATTATGTTTTAATACTAAATGATAGTTATAACAATAACATGATTATAATTTTTAATCTTACTTTAAGATTTTATAAAAAGGTATTTTTAATTTTTTTAAGAATTTTAAAACTCAGACACATATTATTTTGATTTTATTTTAAATCGTCATCAAATTACTATAAGGACTTCAATTTTGAGCAAATTATATAATGTTTTAATCAAAATTAAATTTGAATAATAAATAATGAATGTAATTATGAGTTATGATGTATATATATTATTTTAGATTTCTATACAAATTATATATTTTTAAATACGAGGTAAGAACAATAAAATACTTAAATTTAAAGATTTTAGAACATTCAAAATGTACTTGTTATGAGTGATTATAGTAATTTATTATAACAGAAATAAATTGTCTAGCAGTGAATACTAAAATTTGACCACAATACTTAGGTATATAAACGCTGAAATGTATGCTTTACATTTAGAAGCACTTTAATAAGCTAATAACAATAAAATTGACATTTAAAGTACAAGCGTTTAGTTTATTATTTTACTACTATACTTATGAAATATATTAAACCAATATCATTATATATACAACAATAGGTATGCATTAGACTCTAGGTAAGTATCAACCAATTTACAAAAATAAACTGACCGATAATAATTCACCTTGTTTATTCTATCATCAATATCCAGTTTTGATTATCTAACTTTCTAAATTGTTCTGTATCATCTTTACTCCCCATAGAAGTGCGGAGTGTTAAAATATTTTTTGTATTAACTCACAATTTAAGTCTTTGTAATATTCAATAAGTAATTTAATAAAAATATCCTAATTTATGAAAATAATATTAATGTAATGCAAGTATGAATAGTTAATAGATGTACCCAGTATAAATAAAATATTTACCATCACAAAACGTTCTTAATAACTTAACGATTCTTGACGATTTAAAAAATATGCTCCGAGTAAGTTAAGAACCTATTACATTTGAGTATAAATAGTTAATAGAATAATAGAAGTACCTAATGTAATTTAAAAAAAATAGTTTTGTGTACAGTTATAAGATAATTAAATGCAGAAAGAAAATATGGCTCGAAATAAAATTGAGCAATCAGGGCAAAGTGATTCTGATATTAAAATATGTAAGTTAAAAGAGCTGCA
Organism: Pentalonia nigronervosa; assembly: GCA_014851325.1. NCBI lineage: Eukaryota > Metazoa > Arthropoda > Insecta > Hemiptera > Aphididae > Pentalonia > Pentalonia nigronervosa. The sequence goes on from JACXSJ010001442.1 coordinate 28,741, forward strand.
ATTTAAATTGGACTAATCAGAACAAAGCAGTTCTGAGTGTAACCATATTTGCAAATTACGCAAACCGAACTTCCTCTACATACGTTAATGCAAGTTGTGTATCGTGTATGTATTATAATACAATATAATCAAGGTTCTAGACTTAAAGCACAAAATAAATTCATCAAAATAAACAATTAAAAAAACTAAGAAGCTCTTAAGAACTTTATCATAAACACTAAAATAAACACTTAAAATACATTATAGGTAAAAAAAGAAAAAAGAAATTTAAAAACTATTATCATTAATATATCATTATAAAAATATGAAAAAAAAAAATAAAAAAAAATATAAAAAGAAAATAATAAAATATAAAATATTTATATATATTTTTTTATTTTAATTTAAAATATAAATAACATTATCACAATATCATTAATCCCACAAACCTAAAAAAATTAAAAATGGTAAGATTTCTGTTAAAAAAGTTCATGTTTTTTTTCGTATACATTAAAGAATTGTAGATATTTGTTTCTGTGCTGAGTATATTTTTCTACAACTTCAAAAATCAATTAGACTTTGTTAGTGTCTATACCATTTTAAAGTGTTGTCTCAAAGTATAAATTAAAAAAGATCACCGAACTATTTAAAATAAACACTTTTAAGTTTTATATTTATAGTTAATTTTATATCATAGTTAGGTACATGATATAAATTTCCATAACATTCAGCTGGATTTTATGTTTAACCAAATAGGTAAGCAAATGCCTTATAAGTCTGGAATTTTGATCGTAATAATTTGTGGTAACAAAATATATAGATAATATTATAATACGTTAGGTATTTATAGAATTGTATTTATTTTAATAGGCAGACATCTTTTTATAATATTATAACTTATAATATTGTAGATAGATAACTATTCATATTTTATACTTAAATTTTTTTTTCAGAACACAGTATTTTCTATTAAAAAGCAACCGAGTAAACATTACAACATTATTCATTTTAAATGTAATACATTTTAATACACGCCATATTAATTGTGAAAAGTATCATACTTATATTTATATTAATTTATAATTTAAAATTCATTAAATGTTATTCGTAAACGTGTATTGGTATAAAACCATGATATTGCACAATTATATATTATGATTAATTATATTCAATTAATTGTGAATGAGTCAACGTATTAGATTAATGGACTATAAAATATATCACTCATTAATTTTATTATTTTTGTAGGCATGATAATGGATCATTGTTTAATTTTGGATAATTAGTTTACCATAAACTAACTGTATTGTTACAGTTAGTTACATCTAGGTTTAGTCACTAATAAATCAGTAGGCACCTAATTCACTGTTTCAACTGGTGACGCGTCAAAATATCTTCGTAAAAAATATCTCTGAGCGTCGTGCCGATTATCAAAAATATAAACTTTTTTTTTTAAACAATATTTATTCAAATAATAAAACTAAAAATAAATAAAAAATAAAAAATAAATTTTATTTCAAATAATTTATTCACATGCACCAGACATTTCAAATATCCAGGCAAAAATAGTTTTAGAACTATTGAAATGAGACACCTGAACCATGGAGTTATCAACAGGGAACATTATTAGTAGAACAATTTTAACAACTGAAGTTGATGAGGTTGGCCAGTTACCAAATATAACTTCGATGTCTCGTACAATTCAAAGAGTAAAAACGAAAAATGAAAAATCTCATGAAAACTCATTGACTATTCACGATTTGGTCTTACTTGATGAGTATAAGAGTATAATAGAGTATAATAAGAGTAATCATTTTTTAATATATTACATTAAACTAGAAAATAAAAAAATGAATGTTCACTACAAAAGAAACTCAAATACTTTATAGGTTTAAAAATTGGATAGCGGATGAAACATTTTGAGCAGTTTCGAAATTATTTTCTCAATTGTATACAATATATGGTTATAAAAATAGAACAACTATTCCGCTTATCTATGTTCTCTTGGCTAACCAAACGTCAAATTTGTACAACAAAATGTTATAAGTGTTAAAAAATTATAATTCAAATTTAAACCCTTATTCTAATATTAATATTTTAGATTTTTAAAAAGCAATTGAAACAGCATTTAATGATAAATTTCCACAAATAAAGATAAAGGAATGTTATTTTTATTTTCAACAATGCCTATGTCGGAAAATTCAAAAATATAGTCCACAGGCGTTATACTCCGAAAATGTTGAATTATCTTTATAAATACATTTGGCAGTTTTGGCAATATTGTACCAACAAAGAAAGTCATAAACTATTTTTCAAAATTAATTGATTTAACTTATGTTGTTGAAAATGAAAACAATTTATTTACGTTAATAAATTACTTCGAGGATACTTGGATTGACCGTTCAACACGTAATCGCAGATGCCCGTCTAAATTTCAAGTCAGTAGGTATGTGGAATTTATATGAGAGAGTTATAAAAAATAAACCTCTCACAAACAACTCAGTTAAATGCTAGCACCACGCATTTAATTCAGCATTAGGAACAAATTATGCAACCATTCAAAGTTTATTACATTTTTAATATAAGATCAAGCTTTACAAGAGGTATTATACTAATTAAAAATATTGAATAAAATAAATTATATTAAAAACTGAATATATTTACAGGTATGGTTAGAAAAATAGTCTAAAAAAAAATATTTAAAAATCATGATGAAATTATTAACGTAGGTATAGTGAAAAAATTCAATGAAAGGCCAGCACACAATCTTAAATTTTAAAAAGTGATTGAATTTATTTATTTAATTTAATTTTAAAAATGTAATTAGAACTTCTCTGATCAAGTGCAACAAATAATTGTAGGTATACACATATTTTTAAATATTTTATTTTATAATTTTATATTTTTTATTGAAGATAATTTAAAGGAGATATTTTATACTGGAAATATTTTGATTAAGATATTTTGACGGAGATATTTTTACTGTAGATATTTTATTGTATAACCATCTTAACTGGTAATATATGCCAGTATGATTATGGTACCACCAATATAGATTGAACATTTATTGATTTAGAAATAATATAGTTATAGTTTTATATTCATACACATATAATTTTTAACGTAGGTACATACTTCTAAGTTCATTTTACTGGAATCAAACAATTAATAAAATACCTAAGTATACATAAGATAATTAAATACCTATCTTACTATACTTTGATGTTTATATGGACTATATCTATAAAAATTTGATTGAATATTTGAATATAATAACAAGTCAAGGGAGAGGTAAACCAAAGAAAAAGTGGTTAGAGGTCAGGGTTATAATTAGGGAATATGAAGAAACGTGGCATGGATGTAAAGATAATTATGGGTAGCGAGAGGTGGAAGACAAACATAAGAGTAGTTGACCCCTGTTGCGTCGGATAAAGATGATGAAATAAGTATTATAGTATTATATTTAAAAAAAACCAAACTTGCTATAGGAGTCATAGGGCCAAAAAATAAAAAATAATTTCATAAAATTTAAATCATTATAAACTCAAATGTACTTAATTAGTTTCTTTATATATAAAAAAACATATATTTAATTGAGTATAGTTTAAAAAAATGCATTTTTAAAGTTGATTACTTATTGATTTTCTATTTTTACGGTCTTCTAATAAATATGTTTCATATTTTTGAAACATATGCCAGAGATGCGTCATCATCGTTACTCATTCCATTTACTTCACTGTCATTGAATTTTTGAAAATCGACAAATCTTTAACAGCTATCCTGGAAAAGATCTATATTATATCAAAATGAAATACTCTAAGATATGGTCCTGACTCTTGAATCTGTATCTATATAAATGTTGGACTTAGACACATCATATAGGTACGTTGTACGTACTCATAGAATGTGACAAAGGGTCTATAGGTGTAACCTGTTTGCATAAAATCTACAATTTTCGACAGTTCCTATTCTTAGTAGGTATGTTAAAGTCATTAACACAATAACGATCAATGCACTTATGTAAAATATCTCTCAGTAATAAATCTGTTCTGAAAATCAATGGAAGCTGCCAGTTAGTAAAAATATGAGTTATAGTTTATAAAGAATATCATTAATTAATGTTTAATAATAATTAAAATACAATGGACGGAAATTTACATCACAGATTGATTAATGTAATCAAATATTCTGGTAAAATCGATGATTTCACGTACCTATGAAGTATGTGTACAGAAAGTAAAAAATATTTCCAACAAATTAGGTGTACTGAGAGTTGTCAAAAATGAATTTTCTTAAGGCATTGGTGGACCTCCTAACCGTGCATCGTTTTACAATTTATAATAGGGTTTATATGGGCTATCTGTGTACACGAAATGTATATCAAATACATAATATATTATATTACGAGTGGACTTTATAGTATCGTAAAAGCGTAGCTTCTATTATAAACATTAGAAATAACAATTATAATTTACTTATACATAAAATGTATATAATATTATATTTGCCGAAAAATATAAGTAAGTATCGTGCGTATTGCATATGCATATCTACTATAAACATTTTATTCGAAAACAGACTTGTGAAAAAAAAATACTTTCTCTTCCAGCCATAGGTACGATAGGTGTCTATATTATAGATAATATATTCGAACGAAATGTAATCGGTGTCACATCATTATTATTATATATCAACGTCGTTACAATAACATACCTATATATCCCAAAAGTCCAATATATTCTAAGTATCTCCGTAGCAAATCAAAATTTGAATTATTTTATTATTTTTTAAAAAAGTATGTGCTATTATTAATGAGATTTATTTAATGAATAATATACTTAGGCGCTTTCGAAGAAAACCTCATTTAAGTAATTACCTATCAAACTGTCGTCGTCACTTGAGTATATGAGGTACACTATTACATATAGGGATTACATTACTTTTGGCACATACCGTATTATTTGCATACCAACTGCAGAATGTCGCGTAAATATTAATGCGAATGGCTATTTTGTAACCACGGACCGTGGCGAACAAAACAATCCGGCGATACATAGGTAGTATTATTATTATGTGTCATGAGACGCGACGATTTCACACGCGCGCATAGACGATGAGAAATAGGAGACCGCGGAGGACGCAGACCGCATATTATATTGGAATATCATAATATACAACCGTCGCTAAGCACACATACCTCAAACGTCTACATACCCATCGTACCCGTATAATAATAATAATAATAATAATAATAATAATAATAATAATAATAATAGTAATAATATAACGACGTGATAGGTATGTGTATATATTAAAATATCCTTTCCATTGAATCCAGCGCGGAGGTCTTCTTCGCGTACCCAACCGGATGTCTTATCACCATATACATTAACCATATATATATATATATATATATAGGTATTTCCTTGGCTCCTCCTATATATACATGTATATATTATAAATTATATATAACATACTTGCGTCGCGTTTGCGTGTGTGTATATAAAACCGTATAACCCACTTACCACCGTGATCACGTGAAAGTATTCGGTCAAGGTCCCCCCCCTGAGTACCACGGCCACGGTCGGTCAATCGGGTACCCGTCGTATATCTATCGGCGGCGGCATGTATATTAATTTTCTATTCGTTTTATATGCGTCGATCTAAGCGTTCGAAGGGCATTCGTTTCGGATGTCGCGATCGCGTTCAAACGTCCTCTCATCACACTCGTCAGTCATCACATTGAGTATTATTATTTCTGTCATTTTTTAGGTTTTATAGTGCAGTAAATATAGGCACCTAAAATATCACCAACTATCATACACTGCAGGTGTCTTTTTAAGCTGCACCGACGGTCGTCTTGTCTCTGCACAGTCGTTTCCGTTCTCTCGCGCCGTCCGGTCGACACAATATAATAAAATACCTATCGCATTTCCAACGCGAATTTTTGTGTCGGCACAAGGAAAATGTCATTCTCCGCGTGCGGTCTCGCCGTTTTCGCATGCGTCGCAATATTCATATTGCAGTTTGCTATCCATTCGACTGACGCTTTGCCCACCACAGAGCAATCACTCCAGTCGTCCACACCGTTGTCGCTGTCATCGCGAGACATCGAAGACGAGGTACTCGACACGAGTGCTCTAGCCACTACGTCAGCCGATGTAGTGGTTAGTGATTATGCGGCCAAGGAAACGTCTTTGGGTAAATATAAAACAAAAGCTACTATCTCATACGTATTATATTATATACGATATGTGGAACACGTACGGCAAATGCGATTGCTCCAGTAAGTATACTGCAATCGTATATACCAGGCATATTAAAAACAATATTAAACAACATCCATAAGTGTAAATAAAATTAATTAATTATTCTTTGGATGACAGAATTGAGAAATATATATTTTACTGTTTTTGAAATCTGTGTTACATTTCCCAGAAATAAGTCCACCTCTATAGTTACGTCTAGAAATAATATAATATCTTATTATTTGTTCTATTATGTTATAATAGGTTTAAATCGTTTATTTTTAATTACAGTGAACAGTGAAAAAGGCCATATTAAGCCTATTAAAAAAAAGAAACCTCTGGGCAAACACAAGAAGAAAAAGCATTCGTTTAAAGATAAATTCTTGCCTCTCCTGTTAATACCATTTGTTATTCAAACAATGCTCATACCGTTCTTCATAATGAAACTGAAATTCCTAGCTTTGAAAGCAATGGCAGTGGGCAAGTTTGCAATTCTGTTGATCATTTTTAATATGATGCGTAATTGGTCACAAAATGCACACAGTACTTCGATTCGTGGCTCAACTGGGGTAATTATTAATATTGTCTGATTCTGACATATAATTACGTTTGACATAACTCCTTACAGTCCACATCAATTAACTAATTAAATATTTTAAATATTATTATAGGATTCATTGCTCATGGCTCAAAATTACGGTTTCAACGGTGTTCCGGAATTCGGAGCAATATTTAATGGCCGTTAGTAATTGACCGACTTTTTGTAATGCTTAATAATTTATTAAATTTATAATGTAATGCTCTCTGCACACGTTCAACGTTGGACGTTATGCTAAATTAACATAAGACTATTTATGAACAAAATCGCCAATGATGTATTATATATTATATTAATGGATGTAATATCTCGTAAGGTACATTACCTACATTTTATTATATACTATTATATCATTAACCATGACTCAAAATTAGATTCAATTTATGTTATTTTGTGCCTTATATATTATAATATTGTCATAAGTATCATAAGTTATTGTAGAATTATTATATAATATTATATTTTAAATTTTATATGTATATTACCACCATGTTTAACTATCGGTGTAAAATAAAAATATTTAAATTATAAATTTATTAATTTAAAAAATAAAATTACAAATTAATAACAATAAATATCAATAAAGATACACAAGTATTTATGTCTGTTTATTTATTAACTCACTATATAAGCTATAGATATTACAATATATATTTTATATAATTTGTTAAAAAAAAATACATTTTGAATCGGTTAGTGACTATTGTTTGTAAAATTTATACCTACCTACTTGGTATATCTATATTATAGCCTATACACTATAGTCTAAACTGTTGATACTTTTATTGTAAAATTTATTTTGATAAAAAATAAATAATTATTATTCTTGTATCGTTTTTATACACACATGTGTAGATAAATAGTTGCATGCAGTTGAACAAGAGCCATTTATAGATAGTTATAACTAATAAGTTTAGAATTCTTCAAACTCAAGTGACATACTAAAAAAATACCTAACACATACATTATATTATACTGTATATTTAATAAATGCATTATATTTATAGATGATACTGTTCTTATTTTTAAAATTTAAATATGTTTTAAAAAACTAGCATTATAGTATGGGCGGATTTAGAATGTAATGATAAAGGTAAGGTGTATAAAAGCCAATTTAGAACCAAAGTGCACTATATTATATAAATTTTAAAAATCTTTATGTGTATCATAAGTTACTATAAGTAAAATATAATATAAATAGCTTTAATATCCAATCATAATTATTTTAATAGTTAATAATTAATGAAAATTATATGTCTAAATTATTTTAAGTAGTATATTAGCGTCTAAATTGTTAATTTAAATGAAATATAGATTATAAATAGCACTAAAGTATTTATAGTATATTATATCTTAAAGTAGTCATTTAAAGCATTATTTTAACGTGAACAAATACATTAAGAGACACGTTAAAAAAAAGTCTGTAAACTTGCTCAGCTGAATTATAATAGTATAATTATAGGTGTCAAGTGTACCTATTGTTATTGAGTGGGTCACTGTAATAAATGTGTTAAATTTGAATTCAATAATAAATCATTACATACGAATAACGATTATGAGAAAAGACAGTTTGTTAACCTAAATTACTAAGTGCCTATATTTTATGATATATTTATATTTCTGTTAATTATAATAGTTATCTATTTTACTATTAGCATTGATAATAGATAGTAATGTAGTCTAATAAACGCTATTAGTAATAACGGTAGCTAGGTTTAATTTATTGTTGACAAAACAAATCGTTTTATATATATTCTTATAAAAATTTAATGCAGATTATATGTTATAATATACCAAATTGTTATTATTATAATATTAATATTACACCAGAATTGTTATCAACTTATAAATAAAAAATGGCATACCAAGAACCAGTGTAATAGGTTCGTAATAAAAATAGATAGTTTAAAATTAATCTTAACATTTTGAAATGTAATTCTATAAATTAAATAATGTACATAATAGTGAAATATTTTGACTTTTGCTATGAAAATTGTATAAATCTTAACTGCATAATAATTTGCATCAGACTTTCGTGGTTCGGACAAACTATGTTAAAATTAGAATTTCAGCTGCTTATAAAAATTAATTGTGCCCATGCATTTTTTTTTTTTTAATTGCTATGAGAACAACTTATGTGAGATCTTGTATTATGTTTTAAAATTTGCATTAAATAAGTAATTTTACGAATTTGAACTACAAAATAATTTGCAAACATTCATGATTTTAAAAAAATTTGCAAATATCGGAACTTTAAACAATTATAAGAAAAATACAACTATGTATTTCGATATTTTTAATTAGAATACCCTATGAGTAGCTTAGGAGAAAACTTGTAAGCTTAAAGCTCTTCTACTCAAAAACATAAATTTTTTCATATATATAAATTGTGCAAAATTTGTAAAAAAAAAGTAAAACACTTGTGTTTAAAGTTTCAAACAAACATTATCTTTGATAATATAAGAATATTAATGTTATAGTAAGAACCTTAAAAGTAGGTTCATGTTCATCCCCTCTCCCTTGAGTTTTTATATTATATCTATATTCTAAAACCATAAAGACATAATGTAAAGCGTAAAGGTAAGTTTCTGAGGAAAAATGCCAATCATTTTCAATTTCATCATTTGAATTTCTTTAATATATACCTATAACATACCTATTCAGTTAGGTGATGAGTGATCCAATTATTTTACAATAAGGAAAAATAATTACAAAGTCGTTGTTTTGACCTGTTGACATTTCGAACGTCCAATTTTCATACTAGACCCGTTCGCTCGTTGCTATTAATTTACTATAGTTAAAATAATGATTAATATTATAATGGAATTATTATTATTATGTAATAATAACGTCCATGTATTTTGTTGACTAGTTATCTCTTATCTTATATATGCTGGAGAATTTTAAGATACAATTTTTTGTTACAAGCAATGTACGGAAAACATGCAGGTAAATTTATTATATTATGACCTGATGGATTATTATTATTATTATTATCATATTACATTTATAATATAATTTGTATTTTAATAGTAGTTTAATTTTTGCCTTAATTTAATTTATAATATATTTTTTTGTTATTAGATTTAGATTTATAGTGTTATTTGTTATTTATTAGATTTATAATTTAGACATTTACTTCTTGGTATTCTTATCCAGATTCGGGTTTAATTGACAATATATGTATTGGACAAAATACTCTACTTTATGGACGTCTTTGTTATAGTCACGTGCTCGTGTCAGTATGTGGATCTCAACCCTTATAATAAAAAATAGGCATAATGCCTCCAAACTACAGTTGAGACTAATAATAATAATAAAAAATAATATTCTCAATAACATCTAACAATTAAATTTATTTTAGTTAATTAACTTTCTTGTATCTGCAAATGTAAATATTATCAGTCATGTATATATATTTTAATTAAATAAAAGTTTGTATTATTAATATAATGTAATATATAGGTATAATTTAGTATTATAATATATGTATATATTGATCCACATACTATCAAATTATATACCATTTCGTATTTGGGGGCGTCCTTATAGATGAGTAAAAGATAAAAGCCGTAGTCACTTTTTTTTTTATTCTATCTTATAGGTAAAATTTTTGTCCTGTAATATAAAATATATAATAAGGTATGTATATGAATAATGTATATTATATTCTAATGTTGAAAATAATCCATGTATATAGGTACATCATACACGTAACTTATGACATCACAAAATGTACATTCTTTTCATTTCAAATGTTTGAAATATTGATTAACCAATTAGAAAGAAAAAGGTATCTTTTCTAAGTAATTGAAGTCACTCAGCGTATTTGATATGAAAATATTTAAAGGCCTCGGGGCTTAAAGATAAAATTATGTAGCTGTAGTCTGAAGAACGTATATAAAAAGAACCAATCACTGATTGGATTTCTTATTTTTTATAATTTATATAGCTTTTTACAGTGTTTGGTAAGTTACTTTTAAAAAGTAACTACTAAGTAACATTACCAGTTACAAAATGAAAAATTAACTAGATTACTTTTTCGTTATCTAAATACCAAATCAATATCGTTACATTACTTTTTTTTAACTTACAAGTAACTATTTCATTCATATGTTACAATTTTTCGCGTTAAAATTACAATAACCATTCAGCATTTTTAAATATGTTAAACTAATAATATAACATAAAATGGCAACATTTAAAACAAGTAATTGTAAATAAGCTTTTTCTTAATTTAATATTTATTTTATATTATAATGTATTTTAAAAATTGTTGTAATGTCTTATTGTATATTATTTTTATGTAATGTCTTATTCGTGATTGTTATTTGATGTAAATATTCTAAACCGTCATTAGTTCTACAAAAGCGCTTGAAGAGAGCGATTATTAGGTAAAATAAAAAAATGCCGTTGGTTATTAACAAATTTAATTAAATAGGATATTTTTATATAGAATTGATAAAAATGTAACTCGTTATTATATAACTACACAGAGATAGGTTTTTTTAAAAAAATAATTAATGTAGTTTAAACTTTGATAAATAAATAACGAAGTTACTTTAACGGTTTGACATTGCACGAAAAAGTAACTATATTACATTAACAAGTAACTTATTAAGTTACGAACCTTTCAAATACTAGCTATTTGATATTTAATATCAGTAGGTACTTATTTATATATATAATGGTAAATTAGCCTATTATAACATATTATTTTGATATGAGAATCTTTTGACTGTTTTTTTTTTTTTTGATATTTTAATAAAAGCAGTAATAATAGTTAATAGTAATAATTAGTAATTACTATCATTTGTTTATTTTAAATACATATATTTATCAATAAATACAATAGTAAAAGTACTAATGCACAGTAGTAATATATTATTTTCTCATTTTTAAATTAAATAATAAGTCAAATATTGTTTTTTATACAAAAATTACATTGTAATATTGTATTATTCATATTTTAAACGTAAAATAAAATACCTATGTTTAATGTTTTGTATAAACTTACCAGAGTCCAGACATAATTGAAATATTATTTGTGCAATTTCGTTTAAAAGACAAAATTTCATTTTTACTACAAATTATATGTCGTATTTCTAAACTATATATATTATTGTTAACTTAATTGAGTACAGGTATTTGAAATGGTAAAATCTTTATTAATAGTAGAAACTAGTTTAACACTTTTGGTTGATATATTGCACTATATTAATATCTATACTTAAAGGAAACAGCTGATCTATAATAAGTATTCTGCATTAAGTGTTAAGTAGTGTATTGACAAACATGAATATCTAAAAGTATTACGTATGGTTAGGCACGTAAAAATTGTGAGTAATGGGGTAGGAGGATAAGTTAATGTTTTTTTAAAAACATTTTTTTTTGACACGGGCAAGTAAGATTTTATTTGAAAACTTTTATTTTTATGCACACCACCCCCTCCCCCTTCAGAAATTGTGTTTGGTGACGTGCCTGATCACGGTAATTATGTCTATGTAAAGTAACTACAACCGTTGTCCGTTACAATGATAGGTATTATAATATGCTACGGTCAAATAATATAATAAATTAATATAGCAATATTAAATAATAATGTGTTTACAATTATATGGAAATGGTTTATCATTTCATATTAAAAGTGGGTAGGCACCTCACATAACTAGAGTGTCGCGCGCAAAATAGAATAATATTGATATAAAAGATAATAATACAGTGGAACCTTCCTTAACGGACACCTCTAAATAGCGGACGTTATTTAAGGGAACAAATTACAAATTGAACCCTCTGAATGGCGAAGAGTATCTACTTCCGCTGAACAGCTGACGACATTTCAGCGACCAAGAGTGTCTGGTATTCAGAGGTTAACTGTATTTTTATATAATATTGGTTATTATCCTAACCACCGGTGATAGACACTAGTGCTGGTAGTCGTAGACTCGACTTCCAGTTGCTGGTGGTTGTCGCCGCGATGGTGCATCGCGGCGGCGTCGTAGTATCCCTCACCCGCATGACTCCAATACCCTCCGCCGCCGCCGTTATAATAATAATTATTGTTGTAGTTATTGATGTCGTCGTCGTCAGCCAGTTGCGGCGAAAGTGCAGGTGGCGATGGACTTTTCGCGTAGTTGACCGCTGGCGGCGCAGGACCTGGCGCGGTGTGCACGTGCACGTGTATGTTTTTGTCCTGCGAAGGCGGCGATGTTTGTTGTTGCGATGAACGGTCATAAGGGTCGTGATGGTATCCCGGCCAGGCCGAAAATGCAGACATCTGTGGTGCGTGCGGATTGTGGAACTTGGACAGCTTGGCCACAAAGCCGGTCAATGCTATGACGAGCAGTATCACGCCGATGGTCACGCCCTTGAGGGTAAGCACGACCAGACCGGTCAACAGCGTGGTGATCACGCCCAGCTTATACATCACTGGCAACATGACGAACAGTTGCATTCGCCGGCGTCGTACGCCGAAAGTCCGAGTGACTGAAAAAATACAAGAATGCGACAATATAGGTAGGTAGGTTTAATAAATACTAATAATCATAGGCGAAAATTATAACTGTAAACTGGGAGGATTATAACTACTCAAAATGTTTAAAAAAAAAAAGGTGGGCAAGTGGATACTTACCACTTTGTTGTACAGTATGTGTCTGGAGGGGTCACTGTAATGGATTTGCTAAATTTGAATTCAATGATATAAAATCATTGTATACGAAAAACGATTCTGAACGAAAACAGTTTATCAGCCTATATTACTATAATTACTTATTTTAATTTATATATTCAAGGTTTAAAAATGAGGTACAATGTTTCTCCAAAGTTATTCTTACAGAAATTTAAAAATATCAAAAAGACATATGCATAGTATTGTTTGATAAGCGTTTTAAGTTCAAATTATCTGTTTCTTTCGCTTAGAAATCAGGATTATTTTTCGTATACCAACCTACGATGATTAATGTTGAATTGATTTATTGAATTCAAATCGACTATGTAGCCGAAGCAAGCTCTCTGGTTTTCTATGATTTATTTTTAAAATAATGACAGTCGATTGCCATCCACAAACACTTCAACGAATTAAGAAACTAAATAGTTTTTTCCAGTTAAAATATTTATATCAATATTACTATAATATACACGGTACTTTTCTATTGATATTTTGGGCAATGCTTATAAAGGAAAATAATATTGTAATTATTTTTATTATTTTTAGGGGATCTAAGCCCCCAATTTCCACTAATGGTAATAATATAGAATCAATTATATTAGTAGGTATATACGAGTTTCATTCAATAGCGAAATCGTTATTTACACTATACATGGACTGTGTACATGAAAGTATCAATAACGTTAATACGACGTTTCTTATATACGATGTACCCTAGTCATATTTGTTTTTCGTATTCGTTCACACTAATTGATTTGTCGGCTTAAAGCAAAAACTCATTAACGGCAAAACAGTAATATTTGGTAAATGTGTTTTTAGTTTTAAAAATTGTATTTAACATCGTTAGTAAATTTTGAAAAAATTAAAAAGAAACAGGTTTTAACTAACAATTTGATGTTTACTGCCATTACACAAATTATAGACTTCAAGTTTATAAGCAAGATGACGAAATAAAAAAAAAAATCGAAATTTCGCCATCAATGAGTTTTTACTTTAAGCCGACGTAATATAGAAGATGTAATATGATATTTAGATCTATATGATATTTTATATATTATAGATGACTTTTAAATTTTCATTTTATAAATATAATATGATAAAAATAATTATAATATATTCACTATTATGATGTTCTGCATATAAAGTTTAATGTGTGTAATATTTATTTTCTAAAAAAATACAAAACTCAGGTGAGTGGAACGAGATTGTCACTTGTCAACTGTCATACACATAATTTATTATGAAATTGGTAAAAAAAGAAAATTGTAAAAATTAAAATTTGACAACCATTAGGTATTTTGCAGTACTATGTGACAATGTATGTTTATGAATTATATCTATAGTGATTGTAGTCTACAATCAGTAATACATTACTATGAACTTAAATGTATTACAATTAATAGTTCTTTATTTATAAAATATTCATTACTGATTGTTAATCATTTTTGAAGGTTTTTGAGTGAACTTTAACGTTTCATTTTTCATTGTTTAACATTGTTTTCATTATTCAGTAAGCTTTTATTATTCGATACAAAATAAGTGTAATATAGAGTAAATTGTATATGTACATATTATACATATATTATAATATATATATTAATTTTAAAATATTTTAATCTACGGATAGAGATAAGATGACTTTAGTGTGGTTAAAAATAAAGTTTAATGGAGAGAGGAAATTATATAAAATATTTTTTTTATAATTAATACACGGTTATCGAAAGATTGAGAACACTTAAAATTTACAAAGAACCGCTTACCAAAAAACTAATACGATTGAGAACGAATTTATGTGCAATGTTTGGATATAATTTAATTGGATGTCGAATGGTTCCAGGACTTTAATTTGTTTTGAAACTGAAAATTTAAGTGCAACGAAAAATAATAATAATAATATATACCTACTATTAAAATAAGTTACAATAAATGCATATAACTATAAATAAAATGTGCGTTGAAAATGTTTTAAGTCATAATCGATAGCCGAAAATTTTAATATTATAAAAATATAGATGTACAAGCAATGGATTAATAAATAATAAGTTGCAATAAGTTACCTATATGTCAATTTTTAGAAGGCATTAGTTGCAAGATATTCTAGATATTTTAAAAAATTAACTAAGTTTTGTATAGTATACCTATTATATTTATTTTTAATGTTTTCTATTTTGTCTTTTTCTTTTTTTGGTTATAATTTTTTTTATCTTGTTCTATGGTACATAGCTCATTAATATTAAAAACGTATCTTCGACTTATTCATGACTTAAAAATTGAAGACCAAAAACAACTTAAGTCACTTTTCTAAGTCTTCGAACATATTATATGTATTTTGAAGTTGATTTTTATTATTTATCTAGACTAGTACCAAATGTCGTGCTCAGTAGTTCGATAACAATTATTAAATATGGGAACATTGGAAAAATAATATAAATTGTGCGTTCTCGATTATATTTTACCGGTATACGCTATATTATAGAGTCATGCTTTGGAGATTTAACCCATACATAATCCGGGATTTGGTGAGTTCTCGAATTCTCATACGAAGCATAGCAGGTAAGCAATTATATATTATATAAATGTCTACTTGAAAAATAGATATCAGTACGTAAGTCCCTATACCACGAACAAAAATAAATCAATACACGGAGGCACGGAGATAAAATTTAATGCATTACTTTCTGTAGGTATTGCATAGGTGTATAAAACTTATTATTTTATATAGATATAATTTGTGTAACTTTTTTCAGTAAATAATGGACAGAATTCAATTAAAAATTAGATTAAAGACTTTTTGATGCAGCACAAGAACAAATACATTTTAACCACAACAATTATTTAAGTTATCAGACCTAAGTCTAAATAAAGTGGAAGGAAAATTTGTATTTGGGGCGTTTACAAATGTTTTCCCTGAGGTGCCAAATAGCATAACACTGCTCTGGTGAGGCGAAACACTCAGTATAATGTATGCTCAATGGTTCATAAACACCTGAGATCCGCGGCGTTATGGGCGGTTCCGGTCATAAACACATAATATATGCGTGCAATAATTAAATTGTTAGGTATACATTTCAAAGTGTAATATTGTTTTATACTTGTGTTGTAGCAACTTTTTTTTTTATTGTGTAGCTTATCTTATCTTTAAATTTATTAAAAAAAATGTATGAAAAAAAAGGTTTGCGGATGAAAAATTGTGAAAGGGAGTCCGCTGTTTGAAAAAAATCTTTATACACCATTCATGTATTAAAAAAATTAAGATAAACTGATATATAGCGTAGTCATGAACTCATGAACAACGTGATGGAAAATAATACATTTAATGGTCAAAAATAATGTTAATTTAAGACAATACAACAACAATAATTAACAAAACTAATATTAATGGTTAATTACACACGAAAACACGATGTATTAATTAGAAAGTAAACGCATCTCTGCTGGAGTAGTGCTATATAGGTTTAGCCAAGTTAACATATAAGTTGAATTGACTATTGTATTGGGTACACAAATGGCAACACTAGAACAATGCTAAAAATTGTTGAGAAATCGGCTAATATCTCGATCCCAGGTCAAAACAACTAAACCTAGTTTTAAAAAAAAATAGTAGGTTTACGACTTGCAAAATTCTTAATTATATATTAAAATTTAGTATAACATGTAGGATGTATATATATATACTATATAATGAGCTTATAATTCTATGTATTTTTCATATAAAAGTACTACCTACCTACGTGCTTAAATGCGGTCATTTAAAATAGTCAAACGAGGAAAATCGATTGACAATCACAAGGAAAAAATATATCGGAAATAAGTCTCAAAGATAATAAATATATTTATTAATCTTTACTAAAACATTTACTAACCTATTTATTAATACATTTATTGAATCATACCTATTACTTCTATAGTAGTGATATCAATTATTATATAGTATAGCATTGTAGTACCTTCGTCTTACACATATTAATAATATTAAAGTAATTAGGAATTAAATATAACAAAAATCAAATAACTGTGAATTGTATAAATTTGTATATTAATAATTTTTATTCAGAAATCAAAACTAACGGGATATAAATCTGATTCAATTCGTAAACATTTTAAATATAAAATTTCATATATTTTAGATATAAATGAATATAACTATTTTTTTATGTTTTTAGATATATACTCGTATATACTCGTATATAACATTTCTAACTATATTTATGCACTTCTACGTTATACACGTAGAATGCATGTAGAAGTACTTAGTAGACATGACGTTTTGTAGTTGTTAGCTGTCACACAGGTGCATTATTTTGTTTTCAATAAGACATTTTAAAGATAATTTAAAGAACATAATAATTTTTTTTTTATCTCATATTATACTATGTGTGTGCCTTATACTCTAAACTATAAGAATCATTCATTTTTTTAGTCTTGTTTTGATTTGATTTACAATATCTATTAATAGTTAAATGAAATGTATGTATCTATAACGCAAATTATCGTAGAAAATGCATAGTATGGACTACATTTTATCAGTATTAGTTTAATCACATTTTTGAATAGGTATACGAATAGGCTTAAAGCATATACTATGGATAGAACCACGGTGTATTATATCCATACAAAAAGTTGTTGCTGATATCAGCGACGAATCTCTTGATTAGATGCTTGATCTGCTCGATCTACTTGAGAACTTAACGAATTATTCTATACCCATATTGTTTTTTTTATTTATTTATTAAATAAATAACTTCACTTTTTAGTTTTGACAACTATGGCTATCTATAATGCATGTGTGCTTTGTTTAAAATCAGTAAAATTAAATCCCAAATTAACTTTGCATGTGCAAGCTTATTAATTAATTAATTATTTATAGTAACATAATCGTTATAATAAAGATTTATAAAGAAATAAATGTTTTTAAAACATTTAGATTTCCAAATAATCCAGTACGGCAAAATTATACAAAATTGATTTTATTTAAAAATCAGTAGTTATTTTGCATTAATATTGTATTATTAATATGATTGGTGATCGACGACTGAACCTATTATTTTATAATAAATAAAACTACGCTAAATAAAATAGTTGTTATGTTATATGTTAAAAATAATTATCTTAATTATTTTAATTTGTATACTGTATTATTTATAAAAGAACTAAAACACAATTTATAAACAAAATTTTGTTATTTTTATTTTTGATATCAAAATTTAAAACATTGGTTGTTTAACTGAATAACTGATAACTGATTCTCCAGTTAGTAAATATATGACGAGTAACTTCACGCATATGCATATCGTGCACCTAATCAAGAGACTTGTCAATAATATCGGCAACAAAATAATATGCTGTGGCTCCATTCATAGTATATGATCTAAGCGAATAGGTATAATAGTTAATAGATATCACAATAGATATAGGTATGAATTTTGATGGGTTATGAAATATAACACTAGGTAATAGCATTACAATACTAACTATTTTTAGCAAACTGTAATTAAATATTTCCCTTAATAAATAATAATCTTTTATTGTTGACTGTTTACTGAGATGCTAAATAGTTATTGCTGTATATCCGTCTAGTTCGTACCTATTGGTAGTAATATTAATGGAGTGTTTAATAGAATGTTTTAAAACTAGCCACGGGAAAAATAAATTGGGAGACCAAAATTTTTTGTATGTTTTCCAAAAACCTGTTACATATGGTAAACATTGGGTGTGTGTTCATAAAAACGTATGCAATGGTAATAATAATACCGATAATGATTTAATACATGTAATTAAATCTGAGTCACAAAATCACGAAACTAATCAGGATGTTTTGGAAGTGGAACGAGCTATTTACAAAATGAAACAAGACGCTCAAGAAAATTTTAATTTATTATCTAGGATTTATGCAAAAAATGTAATGAATTTTTTGTCTGATGAAGGTAGGAAAAAATATCTATTGAAAATGATTTAAAACGATTTTTAAGATGAATTCGGAATAATATTTATCAAATGTTAAAATCAATAAATGAATTAAATTTGGACAATTCAAAATGGGCCACTACAAAAATATGTATATGATAATGTATTCTTACTAATTATAATAGTTAGAAATATATAATTATTGACAACCTTATAAATAAACAGAGATTGGTGGTATAGCAACCATTTATAAACAAATATTTCCATTGCAAATATCAAAATCCCTGTTTGAGCATCTCCCGGCATTAGGTTTTTTCAAAATTTTCTTTCGTAAAAACTATCTTCTAGAAATTACGAATAATTGAAAAAAAAAATTGAGCGAAATCGGTTCAGTAGTTTTCTCGGTTAGCGCGGTCGTAGAAAACCCCTTACAATTTTATCTAATAGTATAGATTATTACTATTTATTTTAGGATTATTTATATTGTATGATACATTTAATTACAATGACGATGTAGACGACATCTTAACTTATTTTGATGCAGCATACGTCAATGGAAAATAGAAATTATAAAGCAACAACTTCGGAATTAGAAACCACGTATTTAAAACGTCAACCACCGATTTTTCACTACATTTATGGAGTGTATATAATGCATCAAAAAAAGATTATTCAACAATAAATTTCAATATATTGTCAGAATTAAACATCCAAGTATGTATATTTTTATTGAATCGATACAAATAATTAATTCTACAACGATGATATCTTTGACAAAAAACAATGATATTTTTTTATATAATTTTTTAAAACCATCAAGTGATAGAGAAAAAAACATTGTATTTATTTGTAATAATTTTGACATTAACTTTTTTATAGACGAATTTTTGAATTATTTGTATTTCCTAAGTTTTACTGAAAACATCGATGAACACTATCCGGGACTTTATTCTCGCGAGATATTATGTTCATTTTTATTTTTTTATTTAACGATATATTTTATTCAAAAAGTACTATATTATCAAAAATTAGTTTAAAAAAAGTTATTTTGTATTTAAGTATTAAACTTTTTAATTATTTTTACTTTGTTCAGTGTCACGGGAATAGTTAATATTATATTAAACATAGAATATTTATTATTTGAATTATATTAAATACATATTATATTATATTATTGTGCAAGAACGTTTTATGCTAAAAAAATATTTTGTATTTAATTTTTAAGCCGGAGACCATTGGTCCGTGTATAAAATTATGATGGGGGGGGGGGAAATTGTCCGCACGCTGCGTTTTTTCGCGGGGACCAATTGTCCTAAATCCATACAACGTACGTATATAATACTACCTAATATCAGTCCGAGTCACACACATTCCTTACCTATTATGCAATACCTATGGAAATAAGCCAATTTCAATGATTTTTAAAAACGGTCGCGATTTCAACGGACACAGCAGCTGTGTACGACAATTCATTATATTTACCGGAACTTTGCAAATCGCCCGTGCGCTGAGTTACGCCGAGTACGTATCGTTGCAGCTCCCGATCCTTGTACACGTTCAAATCCAGTCCTCGGACGATAGCGTCGCGCCACGACAGCCGATGATTGTCGAAAACAGCGTCCACTTGAGCTAAGAGGTCGTTGGGCAAAGGCTCCGACGTCACCGTCAATCCTTTGTTGGCACGGCGATCGGGGACGACCGTTTCCAGCCACAAGTCGCCCGCCAACCGGCGGTCGTGCGTCGACTCACGCACACGGTTCAGCGCGCGCGCGATCACCGACCGCAATCCCAGTGGCTTCGCGGCGGGCGACGTGCCTCGGTCGTCGTGCCGGTCAGCCGCGGGCTGGACATCTGCAGCGTCGCAGCATCCCGCCACTGACGCCACCGCCGCCGCCGCATGCAGTAGCAGCAAGATACAGAGCCTGGTCCACGGCATGGCGATCACTGGTCGTCGTGGAAGTCTCGGCGCATGACGATGGTGCACTGTACGAACGGCCGAATTTAATTACTATTGTAACTATTATTAGTGGTAGTTGTAGTAGTATCGACTAAGTAGTTGAGGAAAAGTGAAAAAAAAAATTGACGACCGGAAATTCAGCACGAACGATGGAACGCGCGCGATGTGCGACGATGCGACTTACCACGGAAGGACCACTGCGGACTGCTATAACACGTCTGCCGGCTTTTTGGCACTCGTCACTTTATTATATTATTATTATCATAAGTAATATACAGTCGATTATGATTCACCGCGTGTTTACCGGGTCATCGCCGAACGAACGTGTACATTCACTCAAATCACTTTCGCGCACGTATGAATGACAAATGACAATAGCGCGTGTACTGGAGAAGCGACAATCGTATGTAGGTATGTACCTACCTCGTGCGTGTGCGTATATATATATATATATGTACTATGTACAATTGCTGCTGTATATATATATATATATATATATATATATATATATATATATATATATATATATATATATATATGTTCGTGTTTATCTGTCAACGTGGCCAATCGAGCATTCCGTCCTCGTCTTCGGCCCACATAAATTAATTTATTATTATTGTTACTATTATTATTGTCATCATATTGTTGTTATTGTTATTAAATGCGCGGCATGTTCACGTAGATATATAATATTATATTATTATAATAACTGTATTCGGCGCGTGTGCGATGCGTTCGTGCGGTGGCCACGTCGTATCGTTCAATGCGCGTGTTTCTCCGCGTTTGTCGCGTCGCCACTGCGGCGGTCACTTTAATATAACATATATACGCGTAGGTAGGTATATAACATTTATTAGCGCGCGTGTGTGCGCGCGCGATGTGCTTCTACCTAGTCCAAACAGAATGTGTGCCGGCCACTGGAGTCTCCGCCAACTGCAGCGCGGGCCGGCGGACGGTAATAATAATTGCTGTTTCGTGCGCGCACGCTTCCTCTTATATTATATTTAATGCGTCTGCGTCTGTGCTACCTGTGATTGTGTGCGTGCGTGTGCACGCTGCCCACAAGACTACATTATTATGATCCGGATTCCTTCGAATCACGACCCGTACAAACCGTATAACATGTAATATAGCGCAGTTGACGGTATAATATTATTATCTTCTTCATTCCGCACTACACTCGTCTAGATTTATAATTAATATTTGTGGGTAGACGCTCTAGGTATGTTTTTTTTTGAGAACCAGTTTCTGTCCCACCCCCACTGTACATGGTATTACATTCGGAGAGTGGTGCGTACTCTCCTCATAGGAATACCCGAATACGCCTATATACCTATATATATATATATATATATATAATATATAACACGCGCACGCACGAAACAGCCGAAAATTCGTTTTACCGAGCACACGATTTGGTAGTCCGATAGTTGCTATATATAGTTAAACAAGCCGAACACGCTTCAAATCCGGTTTTACGGTTAGTCGTCGGCAATGGGTCAAGCTTTCCACACTGTAATATAGTTAATGGTTATTATGCCCGTACAACGTAGAGTAGGAGTGATAAACACATTATACCTATCTATCCGAATGTGAAATGTCAACAAATAATACGGTTAAGTACATACCAACTGGCAACTGTAGATGTTTGATTGTGACGAATTTGACGTTTCGGGACTAAAAGTCGCACGGCAAAAGACAAAAGGTCTACGTTTTATTTTATAGTTTGGTAGTCTATAATAATTATTAATGTCTAAAAATAATTTTGTCCACTATTTTATTATGTTTAATTTTAAAAATGTCTGCAAATGAAATAAGTAGTCTAGTAGAAATTTTAATATCTAATTTTAAATTGTGAGCGGAGCAAAGAATGTATTGACTTTATACATTGTTGTGTATTTAAGATTCTGAGCGGAACGTGGAATGTATTGATTTTACAATGATGTGTGTTTTTTTGTATCTGTCATCAAGTTTAAGGACAATAAAAGTGTTCTGATTTTCTTCATCAGCATTTTTTCTGATAGGAAAGTGAATTTAGTTAGTACTTTTGGGATGACAAAAGTAAAAATTCTCAATCGTTTTCAAACGCGTCGAGAAAAACAACAAAAAAATTAAGGGAAAAACGGGAATTTTTATGCAAAGCCAATTTTCGATAAAATCGATTTTGTTTTTTAGTGTAACACCTAAAATAATTATAGTTAATATATGAAATTTTCACAAAATGTTTACATAAACAATTTCTATACATAATAAAATTTTCAATAGATCCAGACTTTTTTTATTTATAGGCATAATCAATTTTTCGATTTTTTTTATTTTTATTTTATTATTGTGGATAAAATTTTTTAAATGGGTCAAAAAACTTGAAAATTTAATACAAGATTCTTCATAAATTTTTGTAAGTGAAAATTAAAAAAAAAGTTGAACGTAAGAATTCAATAGTTTTTTATAAGCGTCTAAAGTTAAAATTTCAACAAAATACGTAAAAATCATGAATATTTGCAGTTTTTTTTTAATTTAGGAAATTCATAAAACTTTTTCTATTTAAATCTAAGATTTGAAAAGTCAACACAAAATTCTCTACAAGGTTTTTTACCTTTCTAAAAAATAAAACGATTATCGGAATGTCAAAATATTTTTTTATGAGCATTTGAAATTAGATATTGGATATTCTGGTTTTTACAATTTTCTTATTTTAATGTAACTCAAAAAGAAATTATCGTAAACATTTGAAAATTTCACTAAACGTTAAGATTACTATTTTCTATACACTAAAAAAATTTTAAAATATTTTGACAATTTTTAAGCTAATTGTAGATCTAAGAAATTTTTGTGTTTTTCAAATTTTTTTTCTTTAAATATCGATAAAAAAAATTTCGTTGGGTCAAATTTCTTGAAAATTTAATACAAGATTTTACATAAGTTGTTAAAATAGTAGATCAAAAATAATAGAAATACATAGGCACTATTTTTTTTATATACATTAAATTTCAAATTTTGACCGAAATTCATCATCGAACATTTGCAAATTGTTTTGTAGTTAAAAATTTATAAAATATTCTGTTTTTAAAGTTAGAAATTGAAATCGTAAAACAAGATTTTTCGTAAATAATAAATAGTGTACTAAAAAATTAAAAAAATATTTTTGTATAGACATTTTAAATTAAAATTTGAACATCAAAATATAGAACATTTTCAAATTATTTTGTGGTTAAAAATGTATAAAATGATCAGTTTTTATAACTAAGGATTGACAATTTAAAACAAGATTTTTCGTAAATATTTAATAGTATAACCAAAAAAATCAAAAAGACATTTAAAAAAAAATCATTTTTTATAGACATTTTAAATTTAAATTTAGACGAAATTAGATATCTAAATGAAGAATAACGATGTTATTTATTTCGTTATAATATAAAAATATTTTTCGTGGGTGCTTGAAACTTTTAAAGTTAATTATTATATTTTATACACTTAATTAAATGTTCTTATGTAACGTTTTCTGCAAAAATTAATTCAATCTACTGTGTTAATAGTTAATAGTAAAATGAAATATTTTAACAGCAATAATATCATAAAATACACTTAGTTATGTAGGTTAACAGACGGTCTTCACTCAGAATCGTTTTTCGTATACAATGATTTTATATCATTGAATTCAAATTTAACAAATTCATAATGTTGACTCCATTCGACACCCACTGTATAGCAGAGCAATACCCACTTGCCGGCTTTTTTGAAATTACTTCTATTTGAATGCATATGTTATGTTTTGGTTATAAATAATTATCTTATATTAAATTTATTTTTATTTTACACCTTAAGTACTGACGTATTGTCTTATATTTTGACTTTTTGGTATTATTTATTGTACTTCTTCATTGACAATATTCTCGGCTATACTTCACAAATTATATATTGGTTGGCCGATATAATTAAATCTATTTGGTTTTTAGAATCCACTCTTAAACTCAGGTGTAATTGGGTTTGTAATACTAGTGTGTAATCAGTAGTTGCTTTTTAAAATCATATTTTTAACATTCTGCAATTACTATAATATACATGTTGCATTACAAATGTCTCTTAATTTATATCTCCAATACAATGGTTATGCATTTTTTGCTTTTGTAAATATTAAAATATTACTAAAATATTATGATTTTTGCTGACTATTAAAGTAAAAGACTTCATAGTATACAGATATATGTACATTCAATTAAATATTTACCATAGGTTCACAAATTACTACCGTTCATAAATTGTACATCAATAGGTACCCAAGGTAGTTATATAATATTTAACATTTTATAATATACCTACGTATAATTTTAAATTGTTACTAACGCAAAAAAGTAAAAGTTTCAAAGCATTTTAGTTCTAATAACAATAAAATCATAATTTGAATAATATTTTAACTCTAAATAAAACAAAATAATTTTTTTTTAAAAAGCAAGCTCTGATAGTAATAATTTTATTTGAATTGACTTATGTAATTTTAATTTACTATAATATTTTGTATATTTTAACTATCACTTACAATTTTACTTTGGCTGCTAAAAGTTCTTTAATCATCAATTGAACCTCATTTTTGGTGGGTGTTTTTTCCCTGCAGGTTTTTCTACGTAGTATGTATTTTATTTTTCGTAAAATTCAGAAAAATAATTAAATTCTATTTTTTATAAAATAATTATTTTTAAACGGTTTTATAATAATGATGGTTCGTATCAAATTAGTGGACGTATTAGCATTATATAAAAATACAAATAATATAATATAGAACTTTTCCAGAATGTCATGGTAGTATCACATTCATACAATTGATGCGATTGTTGATCGATAACTAGTGTCGATAATATATCACATATCCGTGCACCAATCTGACAAGAAAAAAGTATTAATAATTTAAATATTTTATAATGAATTTAAATAATATATATTATTACATATTTGGTAAATAAGTACATAAGTATTTATAAATATATTATATTATATAAGCCGAAGCAAATATTTTATGTTTCATTGTTTCCGAACATAATATTTTCAAATTTATGAAGACGACTGGAACACTTATATTTAAAATAATAGCAATATTACAAATAGTATAAGTATACAAATACTGTCAAATCTGATTGATGTAGTTGTAAAATCAACCTCAATTGATAATACAAATAGTAAAATAATATGAAAAATGATATATTATGACATCAACTTAATAAAAAGGTTGGCAAGTGGGTACCGCTCTGCTGTACAGTAGATGTCGAGTGGGTCACTGTAATAGATGCGTTAAATTTGAATTCAATGTGATCTAAAATCATTCTATATAAAAAATGATACTGAGCGAAGACAGTTAACTAAGTATATTTTATGATATTATTGATATTGAACTATTAAAGTAATTAATTTTACTAGGCATTAATAATATACTATAAACCTACAGTAAATTGAAGTAGTTTTTGCCAAAAAACATTGCATTTACTGTATTATTAATATATAATTATTATTATAGCAGGACATTATATTTTATATCATTTATTATTGTTTTTAACTCTTTATTCAGTACCGATTTACCGTAGAACGGTGTGAATAGATCCATGTCATAAATAGGCAAAAATTTAATATCATTATTTGTTTAAATATCTATATGATTTCGTCCAAATTTAAAATTCAAATGTCTATTTAAAATAAACAATGTATTTACCTACTTTTCTTATATTTTTAAGTTTCAATATGAAATAGGTATATGAGAAAACTTGTATTTAATTTTCAAACCTTAGATATAAAAATTGAACATTTTATAAATTTTTAGCTACAAATTAATTTGAAGATGTTCATGATTTTGACAAAATTTCAACTTTAAAATAATTGTACATATGAGTTTTTAATATTTTAAGACCTTGTATAGTTCTATTACATTTTAAAGCTTTTTGATCAAGACTAAACATTTTTATCAGCATTAAAAAAAAAATAAAATAGAATACCTATAAATAGCATAAAATTAGTCCAATTTTGAAAATTTCATTGAGTAGAAAAAATGATAATTAATGTAACAACGGAATGTTTCAAGTCATTTATATTAATACTTTTTGAGTGACAAAAAAATCTTTAAGTTATATGCGTAAATATTCAATTTAGTTAAAATTTAAATTTCTGACGCTCATAAATACATTTATGGAATGACGTTCGACTTTTTATTATAATTCTTGTAAGAAAAATTTAAATGGAACTTTATCTTATATTTTCAAACATAATGGTTTAAGTCTTAAAATGTTATGAATTTTTAACTACAAAATTAATTACAAGTTACGCGATGTGTATACATTTTGTAAAAATGTTAACTTTGAAATAAAGTAATAAAAATATTATGACTGTATATTCAATATTTTTCAATTGGTTTATGAACAACTTATGAAGAACCTATTAATACATTTTTTTTATCCAAAACAAAAATGTAATTATGTATAAATCAAAAGAAAACCAAAAAAAAAAAATGCGAACATTTAAAATTTTAAAATATCTATAAAGAGCCAAAATATTTTTAAAATTATTACATATAAGTAAATGTTAATATAAATATTCGATGACAAATTAGAGTCATATAAATTTCAAGCTGACGACACACAGAAAAATAAAAAATAATATACATTCATTACTGTAAAATCAATTTATAAATAACGCCCCGCTCAAAATCTGAAAAAAATTAATAGTAATTTTAACCATTTTTATAGTAAGCAGGGGTTAAATTTTATAGCATTTTTGGGTAACTTAAAAATAGAAAATATTCAGGCTCGTATTTAGGGGGCATGATGGGTAATTGCCCTTCCTAGTAGAATTTTTAGGGTGGTACATTTTAATGAATTTCTTTTTTGTGTTTAGCCAACTTGTAATAATTATGATTATGTAATAATGTTTCTTTTCTATGTATTGTATTATCGATTTATAGTTGAAAATTTAATTGAGGATTATTATGGGATATTCTCTAAAAATGTGTTTTTATGCAAACGCTGAATGAGTCCTCAGTTAACTGATTACGACAATTTAATATTACACATTTCATAATATACAGAATGCAGCCCACATAGTTAGGATAGATTTAACAGCTTGCTATTGAATCATCAATAACAAATAAATTAGACTTTACTATTTTAGTGAAACATTAAGAATATTTCTTCAGAACAGGTGAGAAGAAAAAATTGTAATTATATATTTAAACTTTGTTATTCGATTTTTACATTAAATAATACGAGTATGTATTATTATATTAGTATTATACTATTTTTATTTTTACTATTATTATATTATTATAATTAGGTGTGGAATTAAATGCATTCTGCATTGTTTTCCTAAGCTAGACACGCGATGTTCGTTTTATAACATATACGTTTCATGTATTTTTGAATCAGAATAAGAAGAGTTTATTTTGCATATTATTGCCTTTACAGAAGTTGCTGTCCAAGCTTAATTATTAGCTTATGTTTGTTTTGAGTTAAACGCCAATATTGAAAAAGAATGCTGTTTTGCCAGTTTTTGTCCATAAAAACAATTGGCAAAAAGATTTTCAAATTTGTTGACAGTTTTATAAAAGAAAACAAAGTAGATTGGTCAAAGTGTGTAGATTTGACAACTGATAGAGCACGTGCTATGTCTGGAATTAATACTGGATAAATACTGAATTAATTGCCAGAGTTGAGTCAGTTTGCTCCCTTAGTTCAATGGACATATTGTAGCATACATAGAGAGGCTCTTGCAATTAAAGGTTTGAACAAGTTATTTTCCCGTTAGTCAAAACCTGTCGTTATGATTACTTCTCTATAGCTTTTAATTTATAAATAGTTTAGAATGATGATATATAATGATGTTGATGAGTGATAACTAGAGATAAGATGTTGATGACCTAAAAAATACACAAAAATGCCCTAAAAAAATGCAAAAATAAACTTAAAAAATGACCCAAAAATTTATTTTAATAGATGAAAAAAAATAATCTAAAAATAATAATTATTATTAAAAATATAACTGTGATAATGGATGTCAGAGAAATATAAAATATGAATTGTAAAATAATAGACTGAAGTAAACATTTAAATTTTAAGTAGAACACGCAAACGGTAAACCTGTATCGGTATGCGAAAAATTTAATCACAACAAAACCACCCCAATAAAGACAGTTACACACTACGCCTTTTCAACGCAGCATTTTAGAACGTTTTAGACACGGTGTTTAAACTTCAAAAATCAAACATGTATCAACATAATATGGCCATGTTCACACCAGTGAAAAAAACGCGCGTCCGAACGCATCGAAACGCGCTGGTTTAATTTTAAACGTTTTGGACGCTACAATATCTAAATTAAACATTATATTTTCTATGGTATTATTCACACTGGGCGTTTGCGATGTTACATTTTGCAGCATTTCAGTTAATAATCAGTTTATTTGGTTACCAGACGTTCAGGCATAGTGAAATTAGTCAATAAATAGTCAGTTAAGACTCGGTAATAACACTATATTAATTATAAAATTGTATAATTAAAAGTTTACATTAATTAACATAAAATATACAGCATTGAAGATTTTATACTAGAAATTTATAAAAAAAAAAAGAATTGTGGAATACCAGTAAGAACTTAATTTTTATAAAGTAAATATGATACATTACATACCTATATTATAATAAAATATATCATTATATTTATCATAGAATTGAATTCATATCACGATAGAAATGAAATACATGTTGACTAGATGAATGTGAGAAAAGTACTAATTGAGAATTTCGTTGATTTGGCCGAGAAAGAAAAATAAGCCAAAAGTAAATAAAATATTATAGATATGTTTTATAGTTGTGCTATTTACTTACATTTAAAGAACTTGCTATGTACCTGGCGATACATAACTTTTATGACTACTAATAAATCAGCAATGACTTTGAGGGTAAGGGGGAACTATATACGTTTCAACACAAACCACCTTATAAATAATTACCGAACCGTAGACGCGTTGGGAAAAGACAAAGCTAGACCTACCATAAAATTATTTAGAAAATTAACATAAGAAGTTTTGAGAATCGAATCACAGAAATTGTAGACCTAAGACGAGCAAGTAATAAATTTAATAAATAAAAAACAAGCTCAGGATTACGTGAGGGTGTAACGATCCGGTAACGAGCCGACAATACTGGGATTATGAAGATCAGGATTGATAATAAGAGCGGCCTCGAACGACCAGTGATTCCGAGAAATTATCTAATTAAATTAGGACGTGTGAATTAAATAATATAATATCATTTTATGATATTATATTATATTAATAAAAATATGAAATACTGGGAATTATGATAATGTATGGACAAGTCGCATCCGGTGAGTTATCGCCACTCGACGACAAAGCGTGGGTGGATGGCATATCCTGGAACTAGCACAATCATACACGGTAGAACAAATGAGGTCAACGCCATCTTGTTAGGACGACGTAGGTACCGATAGGAAGAGTAGTCAATATATAAGGGAGCCCGAATCGGCATCAATTCAGACGTGATATCCCCGGGCTACAACGAGCATCTTCACGCCAGTTTAAATACTGAAATTTTTAATAAAACAACTCATTACAATAAACAACAGTTTTTAATTTATTTTAACACCACGACTACAAGCTCCTACGTCCATTCGCAAAGGTCGTCCTCTGACTAGTACATAATAAACTGATTCAGATTTAGAACACAATTATTGTTATGAATTAATAAATACTTTTATTATTAAGTAATAAGTTACATAGTACATATGCTTACAATGCTTACATTTTAACTTATAGTATCAAATATTATTAAATTAAATAAATTAACCAATCATCTTATTTCGTCAAGCTAAGAAATCGTTAGGATTATTTACATAGTTTACAAAATACTCCCTTACATTTTTAGCATCACTTGACGAATTACCAACTCCTTTTTTTCATTTATGGATTGTAACGGGCAGCTTAGCGAGTCTTTGATATTAAAACTATCTTTTCGGTGGACATAATTATGTGATATGCAGCAATCTTTTATTGTTGATACTGCAAAATCGGGTTCTATCAATAAGCTAGTATGAAGAATCATCTATTTGTTTATCAGTATACCAAACGTACATACTATGTATTGTCTAGCTCTTGATAGCCGATAATTAAAAATATATCTCCGGTTAATTAAGCTTCTGCCGGGAAATGGCCGTAATAAATTTTGCTTATGGCAAAAGTCTTATCTCCCACTAAAATAAATGGCTGTGGGATATCATTTTCATCTTCAAGCAACTAATTTTCTGGTGGGAAATTTACTTTGCCAGAATATAATTGTTTCCCGAAAGCTGAACGTTTTAAAATATTGCAATCGTTCTATTTGCCATACCAGCCAATATCGATTACGCGGAGACAATAATTTGAATCACAAACGGCCAACAACATAGTTAAAAAAAATGTTTATAATTATAGGCTTATAAGTCTCTAGTTATAAGTATAAACTTCCGCTTTTTTTAGGGGATTGTGATCTAATATGTTTGCCATCTACTGCGCCTACTGTATTGAGGAATCTACTGTTTTTATAAAAATCTGCAACTATGTCACGCCATTTTTCCATGGTTGGAGGAGCCATTTTCATGGGATATAAAATATCCCATAATATGCCACAAGTCTCTTTTATAATATTGCGTATTGTCGCTACGCTCATTAAATAGTCAAAATGGAGTACCGAAAAATTAGTTCTCGTTGCTAAATATTTAAAAAAAAAAAATAGAGAACTTTTTAATAAATTTCTAAGTTGAACTATAATTTTTTTATTTTTTATTTTTTTAAATAATATATTTTGTATACTCATAGTTTCTGAAATAAAAAAGAAATTGAAGAATTTAAAAAATAACTATAGAAGGAAATGTATAAATAAGTCTAGTCAGACTGCCATTAATGAAAAGCCATATATGTCCATAAGTTTTGGAGTTTCTTCGACCGACGATAAAAAATAGAAAGCAATTATGTCAAATTATATTGTTTTCCACTTAATATACTTATTTTCATAACTTGTTAAAACTTAGAACTCAAAGTAACACAATGAGTAAATCAAAGGAAGACGAACTTGAAAGAGAAAGTGAAATACTCGTCATCGGACAAGATATGAACGAAGAAAACTTGTTTGAAAAAAGTTTTTCCCATACACAGGAAATGAAAAAAATAAAGAAATGAAAAAAATCTCAAAGAAACAAATTCACAGAAGTCACAAAAGTTGACCTTATAATTTTTTCAAAAAATCGTTCAAAAAAGTTAGAAGATCCTGATAAGTTATTTTTACTATCTTTAACGCCTCTTATTAAATATTTTACTAGTGATCAAAAGACTTAACTGTACATTGAATTTTTGAATGCAATACAAAAAATTAAAAATACTTCTCCACATCAATTTTCTTTTCATAGAAACCGAGTTTCATCACCAACACCTCATAATCAAAATAATACATTTACTCAATCTCACAAACTCATCTCAAACTCACACATAGTCACAATTATATACATTCCATTCTAACCAAGTACCATATTAAAATATATTTTTACCCCCACCACCGATCCTTATGCCATAACAACAGCATCTGATTATACGACTACGAACCTGTAGAGACATGTCCGAGTATTGTTGGTGATTACCATCCTGAAAGTAGTGACCTAGTTTATAATATACAGTAGTAAAATGAAATCAGTCCCTGTACTAAGGTTCAAGTGTCAAGTTGTAATTTCCAAATTCTAAAGTGTTTTTAAAGTGTATAGAAATATTTTACAATTATTTTAAGAGTAGGAGTATATATTTTGCTTTAATAAACACCATAGTTAGTTCTTCTACCACTAATTGTTATTAGTGCATGCCCTATTAATTCGCTTAGATAAAATTATTCCACACTGATATTAATTAAAGTACAATATATTTTACTATAATTCATTCTCCATCTATTTGTTGAAGGATAAAGTCTTATTTCGCAAGTTCAACTAGTAGTCTTCAGTTTTCTAAACTGCATGAAATCGTATTAGGTGCATCGTGTGACTTGGCAAGTTTGTGTAAATTACGAATTCTAATAAAGGTTTTATCACATACACTACACTTGAACATGATTATGAAGAAAACTGAAGAATAGTTGAATATTACTTAAGAACCACAACAAGCGAGGAACGTTTAAGAAATCTGGTGGTATTTAATAGAGGTTTAGAAACAAGATGCTAAAAAGGACTTAGAAAATACTATTGATAAATTTGTTAAAATGCAAAGAATAAAAAATATTTTTCAATTATTAAAATTCAACTTTTTATTGCTTTTTTTTTCTAGCTTTCGTCTTTGTTAGTTTACTAGTATATTGCATTGCTTACTTATTAATATTCAACTATACATACACATGCTAGTATGCTACTAGTAACTAGTTTTTACTATTATATTTGTTTGTACTAATGATATTTAAAACCCCTACATCAAATATTTAACTATAAATTATAATTTTATACTTAAGTTGCTTGGTGAAAAGATTATTTGGCCTACCCTAAATTTTGGCACCCCTATTTAAAATCTAAAATGGCGCCCTTAGTCGGAACGTTGTACACTTCAGTACGTATTGTGTATCGATCTGTCTAATTCCATAAAACCGTTCCACCCTCTCTACCATCTCTCCCTATCTATGACCCTATTTGAAAGCCACCCAGTGAGTATTCTCCTTCTACCCCCGGACGCTGCAATAGTGGCGCTGCGTGCGCAACAATCACTTATTCGTATGTTGTTTACGCTCTTACGCCAATCCACCTACAAAAACTTTCAACATATAAACTTATACCATACGTCGGAGAGCATATAAATCTCGCTGGTTTTTTCAGGTTTTCGAAACTTGCACAGTCACTCTAAAATTAAATTCCAAAAGTAAAGAGTAAAAATGAATGCACCACCGACGTTTGAATCATTTTTATTGTATGACGGAGAAAAAAAGTGAGTATGCTAGAATAAATAAATTATAAATTTACACAACCATTTAATGTCGGAGAATAATATCATTTTTTAAATTTTAGAATTGTCAAAGAATTGGACACAAAAGTTGTGAATGCAGCAATATTCACTATAAACAATGAAGATCACACGTTGGGAAACATGATCAGGAAGTAAGAGATAGTAATAATGACTGATGTTGGTCATTAATTATTTGTCGTTAATCAATATTATTGTATTTATGAATAAATAATAATATACTTTTATTTTATTGACTAGCCAACTACTTAAAGACCCCAATGTACTATTTGCCGGATACAAACAATCTCATCCTTTGGAACATAAATTTGAACTTCGTATACAAACAAAATGCCCGGAATATACACCACAAGATGCTTTAACCAACTCGTTAACTGATCTTTTGGCTGAACTTTCTTTATTCGAAGAACGTTTCAAGGTAATACGTTTTGGTATAAATGTATAACTAATTTTTAATCTAATCAATATACTTTTAATTTAAACACATTTAGTAGAGATCCATTTTCTTCATGATATCACAATTAATAAGATGAAATGTAAAATTTTTTGTAGATACTATACATGCTCAATTTTATGTTTGATTTATAAGAATTTATTAAGTTGTTTTTTGAACGAAAAATATTCATTATTTCTGTCAATTTTTGAATGTGGCAAAAAATTATTTTACATGGTTAGAAATATATGTAGGTATTAATTCTTTATTCTTCTATAATTTTTTAGGTTCTTTTTTTCGTTTATACATATTTACTGGTAAAGGTATTATTAAAAATATTATTTTATTTTGCATTTCTGTCAGCGAGAGGGGGGTAATTTCATGATTGGGAGGTGCTCAGTGCACCTACCTTAGATCTTTCCCAAATTGCCTCTATAATTCATGAAAACCCTAATTTGATCAAAAGTTAATATTTTCAATAAATTGTCATAACTTATTTTTCATCATACAACAGTATTTTTTTTTTTGAGTCATCTATAGTTCAAGTTTTTCTTTGTAGTTTCTATAACTATAAGAACTTAAATTAAATTTCAATTGTCCATCAAGTTTTACAACTTAATACAATAAATTGATATGGTATTTCTAAATCAAGTACTATTTTGAGTAAAAAAAAATTAGTTGACAATATTTTATTTGTTTTAATTTTTAAATTCTTAAATTAATGATTAAAACTACTATACTGACCAAAATAATAATAAAATTAATCAAATTTTTTCTATAATTAATTTTATATTATTATAAATATGAGTAAGTTACAACAGTGACCTTGATCTAGTACTTCTGATGAAGCATGGGTTACACAAAAAAAGGTATAAATAGGTTCCTATCAAAGTATCATAATTATAATTCTGAACTTATTGTACGAAAATCATGTTGAAAGTAGGCGCAATTTAAACTAAATGCCCAACAATGCTCTAAATCTAAAATATGCTGCTACTTTATTTATTTAGGTGATATTTATAAAAACAAATTATATACCTAAGATAAAATAAAATAAAATTGAAAGATTTATTATTATTTAAATATATAGGTTTATTTATTATTAATGAATATATCTAAAAACATATTGCGTCAAAAATATCCAAAATATGTAATATAATTACCAAAAAATACTATGAAATAAGCATCTAAAATTAAACAAAAAAAACATGTAAGGTGATAGGTATAGTAGGATTTTAGTAGGTATACTAAAATATGCACTTAAATTTTCAATAATTGTTAAAAATGTTTAAATTTGTTGAATATGTGTGTTTTGTAAATATAACGAAATATATAGAAATACGCAAAGTCAATCTTTAAACTTAATTTCACCATTTCATAAAATAAATTTATATTTTATCCAGAATATTCTACAACTATCTTAAATAAACATATAAACATGCATAATGTATAAGTATTACCTGTATATTATTATTGTGTTTTTGTGCATAATATTATGTGTATCTAAAAATTAATTATTAAATTTAAAAAATATTTATTTGTTTTAGGATGCTCTAAAGCAGAAAAAAGATGAAGTTTTTGATTAAAAATATTGATGTTTATAATGTCTAATAAAAACATTTTTACCTAATTATTAAATTATCGGTTGCTGATAATTAAGTGTTTGTTTTTGAATAGTTTTTAAATTATCATCAGATTTCTTAATTTGAACAGTACCTAGGTACTGGATTAACCTGGACACATCTCAGTGCGAGACCAGTGTAAATGTTAGATTTCTTAATAATATAAAATAAATAAGTATATAAAAGGTATGAAATATGTCTACTCCCAATATTATTTTATATACACTTGGGTATAGTGTTTTGTTGGATTAGGGTACTTTCAATAATTATTTTTTTAAACACAAGATCAGAAAATTCAATCAGTTGTTCGAATGTTCTTTTAATATTGTTCCATATCGCATTTTAGAAATTGTTTAATCCAGGTTCACTCTACACGATAGGTACACATGTAAATTTGAAAATATTCAACTCAATGGGTTAGATACCAACACCATAAAAATTTAATTACCTAAGTATTAAACTATAAAATAATAAATATACATAACATATGTAAACGGCACGACACGGTATAGTATATATATATATATAGCAAAAAGACTATGAACCGACTATAGAAAAACAGCAGGATATTTTTAGATGATGCGAAGGGTCACTCTTCTAATCATTATATTCATCACGATTATTTTAAATTTTGTATTTTCACACAACAATTAGAAAAAATAGCTCTCCTTTAGTCATTGAACTCTTGATAAATATACATTGACATATCTTATATTTGAGTTATATTTACCTATCCATCGCCCCCCCCCCCCACAAAAAAATTTTAAATATGTTACTGTATAGAGAATTATTACTATAATGTAGATTAGTAAAAAAGTATTTATGCTAAAGAAATTCTGACCCCTTATATTATTAATTATTTACTTAAATATATAAATAAAAATCATATAAGTAAGTATCTACCTGCTTAACATTATTTCAACGTACTGAAAATAGGGATGTTCTCAACAGAATGGTACTACGGTAAGTATTGTTTTATAAATAACGTTCGCAGTCTACCTCAATGATGATGTGGAAACAGATGCAATCTTATAATAATATTTACAATTTTATATGGTAAACATGAAAATTCGTAACTTTTTTTTTATTTTTTTTATTATAAAGTATTCTTGACAGGGCCATCTAACTTATTGATAATTTATTATTATTATTTTTTTTTCTTAACAAATTAACAATTGATAATGCATAAGTGTACACATAATATTTACAACAAATTACAAGAATTTACATCGATAAATATATAAGTGCAATAGAGTAGAATATTGCAGATTATATAAGTTTTATATTTATTTATTAAATTTATTAATGGTGTTGAGATAGGGCATCGTAAGGAGGTTTTCGCTTGAGCCGCCGGAGAGTAGGCTTGTCCCTGAGTTTGAAGTATTTCGCGCTTTATGTATTGTTTAGTTGTCCAAAAATGTTGACCGTGAGATTTTATATGTAGGCTTTGATTGTTGGGAGTTTGAGTCTGTGTGAAGGGCTTCGTTTTTGACGACCAAGGTAAATTGGATATTGTTCGTAGCATTTTTAATTAGAAGACTTAAATTTTGTTTATGTGTGTTTTAGCATAGTTTCTACAGATAGGGGTACTATAGAGTATCAATGGCCGTAGAATTTACTTGTTAAGAAGCAGAGAGCATTTCCAACTTAAGGCGGTTTGACGGTTGATTAAAGGGTAAAGAATTTTAAGTCGTTGGTAACCTTGTTGTAATTTCAAAGAAATGTGTAGGTTCAAAGTTAATTTTTTGTCTAAGACAATTTCTAGATATCTTATAGTTGGAGATCATGATATATAATCTCCATTAAGTACTAGAGTTGGTGGGGTATTAGGTCGACGATGTGTGAATAATACTGCTGTGCTTTTTGAGGGGTTCAAAATAAGTTTTTATTTTTTCGCCCAGCATTTTATCTTGTTCAAATAACTTTGTATATTTTTAGTGGCAATGTGGGCATCACTAAAGCTTGAATAGACTAATATACTATACTGTCATCGGCGTAAAGACAAACTTCTATGTTAGGTGTAATAGGAAAATCTGCAATGTATAAGTTAAAAAGCAAGGGAGAAATTTTGGATCCTTGAGAAACTGTTATTTGTTTTATTTCTGAATTGGAGTCATTAATACGAACTGTAAAAGATCGATTAGAGAAAAAGGATTTAATTATACGAGTATTGTAAATTGCAGAATGAGTATTTAATAATTTTAATTCGTACAGTAGGCCGTCAAGCCAAACACGATCAAATGCTTGCGTAATATTTAAAAAATCTACACTAGTTTGAAGTTTTTTTTCAAAACCGTAGTTTATATATTCGGTTAGGTGGAGGAGTTGTTGAATAGTCGAATGTTTTGGCTTAAAACCAAATTGATGATACGAAATGGCTTCAGTTGCGTCTAGGTGGTTCATTAATCTGTTGTATATGATTTTTTCGAAAATTTTTGAGACTGAAGATAATAGACTTATGAGACGGTAACTATTAGGGTTTGTGTTATCTTTTCCAGGTTTTTTTATCATTATAATTGAAGCTCTTTTCCATTAGGTTGGAAAATTACCAATTTTTAACAATGAATTGAATAAGATGGATAAATATATTATTGATTTTTTTGGGATTTTTTTTAATAAATCATTTGTGATTAGATCGTGTCCTGAAGATTTTTTTTTTAGTAATCTTTTTATTATTTCAGTGATTTTGATAGGAGTGGTGTAAGGAATTAAATTTTGAAGGAGAATATTGGATTCAGCTAGTTTATTATACACCACAGATTCTGTTTTTGATATCTGTGATACCATTCGGCGAGAAAGTATTTTCGAGAGTTTTTGCAAAAAATTCGCATTTGTCAACATTTGTGCTTAGGTAGACGTTATCTGATTTCAATGGAGATATATTACAAGCATTTGGTTTGATTAAGCGTCTAGTAGTTAGCCATATATTTGAATCTGATAGATGAATTATGGATAGGTAATTTTGGTATGATGTTATTTTGTATTCTTCAAGTAATGTTTTGACTTGTTTGTGAGGTGATTTAGATTTTTCCGATTTTCAGTTCACCTATAAAACTGCCACAATCTCCTGGTTTGATGTTTTATTTTTATCAATTTTAGGATTGAAGTAGGTATTTGAAATTGTATGTAATTTTGGGATTTATTGCTTGACGGATTTGAACAATGTTCTGGTGCTGTATGAATAATTTCCTGGAAACGTTTTGTGACTTTGTCGGCTGAAACAATGTTGTTTATATTTTTTGGGATTTTTAAATTATGTGTATTAAATTTTTCCCAGTTAGGTTTACCGTTTATAAGATTACGTGATTTTGTGGATATATTTAGAACTCCCCTACTATAATTTTTACAAGCAAGTGATCTAAGTATAGTTCAAATAAAGGTACTTGGTGGATTATTAGAGGTATTGACTTTAATAATATTATGTTTAGTATATCCGCATTTCTATTTAGGTCGTAAGGATAATATATGAGAGAGTTAGGAGATGATACAATTGTTGAAGTATTTGAGAGGTATTTATGTAATTTACGGCCATTTTGGTTTGTCGTTTTGCTGTTCCAAGAAATATGTTTGGAGTTTAAGTCATCAATAATCATGACTTTTTGAAAGCTGCAAAGAAATTTTTCGTAATTATTCGCGTACATTTTAAAACTCGGAGATTGATATGTGCTAATTAGAGTCGTAATCACATTGTTGATAAATATAGTAATTGCCACTGCTCCTAATGATTGTAGGACAGGTATAAAAGTGTGTTGGTGTTTTATTTTAGTTTGATAATAATAGCGACACCGCCCGAAAATCGAACGGCTAATCTGTCTTTGCAATAAATGACATGGGAATTAAATTTTATTTTATCCGCATTAATTAAATGCATTTCGCTGATGCAATATCTACATTGTGTGTCTTCAAAAACGCAGCAAAAATATTTCTGTTTTGTTTAAAGCCATTGATATTCCAATG
This sequence comes from Pentalonia nigronervosa, assembly GCA_014851325.1. NCBI lineage: Eukaryota > Metazoa > Arthropoda > Insecta > Hemiptera > Aphididae > Pentalonia > Pentalonia nigronervosa. Next base: position 69,118 of record JACXSJ010001442.1, read on the forward strand.
ATAACTAAATTTGGATTATTAATGTTATTGATGTTGACTGCCATTTGCTTGACTTAATAACGTAGGGATATATTCTGCAATGTACTTGGCGATACATAAATTTTATGATTATTAATAAATGAGCAATGACCTCAAGGATAGGGGGACCGTATGTGCGGGTGGCACAATCGGCCTGATAGGTGGTTAATGGACCCTATCAACACGCTTGGGAAATTGTCAAGGTAGACCAACTACGGGAAAGTATATGGACAACAACTGCCGATAAATGTAATAACAAATATATACATAATAGTACAAAACATCACATTCTGGGTTTTGTATATAGATAATATTTAGCCATTAATATAAGAATATTTAGTCAACAAATATAATTATTATAACAAACACGGCTATCGTGAATCGACGACAAAGCGTGGTTCGATGGCATTTCCTAGAACTAGTACACCCACAGATGATAATAAATGGTCTAACCGCATTCGGTCAAATGCACGTGCGCGACAAGCGTGGGATGATGACATTTCATAGAACTAGCATACACGATAAAAAAAATGAGGTCAACGCTATCTTGCTAGGACGATGTAGTTACCGATAGGAGGAGTAGCCAATATATAAGGGAGCCCGAATCGGCATCAATTCATACGTGATATTCCCGGGCTACAACGAGCACCTTCACGCCAGTTTATTTACTGAAATTTCAATAAACAACTAATTACGATATTAAACAGTTTTACAATTTATTTAAACACCACGACTACATAGTTCCTACGTCCATCTCGAAGGTCATCTTCTCACTGATCCACAACAATTCCATGACAATTTTTATAATTTCTTGTACAAGAGAATTTATGGTAGGCATTAATCTGCAGAAGATCGCTCTAAATATTTGGTTAGGAGGGAGGTGGTTTCTGTTGTTTGTAGATATTCGCTTTCGTTATCTCTGTATAAGGGTGTTTATTGTTATTACTTGTAGCATGTGGGATTGTGCTATTCTTAAAATTGTGATTAGAAGTAATATATTGTGACGTGGATAGGCGATTGTTGCTATATATGCTGACATTAGTAACTAACTATTTTTGGTCAAAGGAGTTTTTCAAATTTGTACGGCGAGATTTATTTTTTAGCAATTTATAAGCTGCACAGCCTCGGTAATTGGTTGGATGATTCCCTTAATAATTCACACAGGTAGGGTTGATGTATCTTTTGTGCAGGCGGAATAGTGATGACCTCCCGAACATTTTACGCATCTGGGCGGGAGTTTACAGAAATTTTTAGTATGCTATAATCTTTGATAATTTTGGTATTAAAATATGTTTAAATCAGATTTACGGTTTTCGATAGAGATAATACAGTTGAGTAGACGGTCTACAGAAAATATACCTTTTACTGTTTTTTCGAGTAGTACTGCTACTATAGGTATGGGGGATTTGTGTCCTAAAAGAAGCAATGCATTGCAAATTTGGTAAAAATCGAATAGAATAAAAAACGGGCCAATATTGGACGGCTTATGAGAAAAAGAACCAAACAAGTAACTAGTAGACCTTGTTAATATTACGTTAAAGAAAGAAGCAGATGTCGTTTAGTCACAAAGTCAAACTATTATAAATCACGTCTGTCACAAAAAAAGCAGAACAGCCATAGTCCATTTTTGAGGGTAAATAAGAGAGGCATGCATGAAATAGTCAAATCTAGTAATGCAGCTTCTTTCCACTGTAGAAATAAGAACCACAACTTCACAAAGTAAGTAACGTAGTTATATGTGTAAAATTTCTAACAAAGTTGGGCTTTTAGCCGCAATATCTAAATCAAATTCCAGTGTAAATAATGTTGAAGTAGAACAACCTTTTAATGAATTTAACCTTTTTAACATTCAAATTAATATGTTTATTCCATCAAAGTTAATTAATATTAAAATAGCTATCTTGTTCAAATGGAAATAGGTGTAGCTGCTTCAATAGTTACTGAAGATTTTTTTAAGGCTAAATTGTCAGATTGTAAATTACAACATTCGGGTAAAAAATTTAATTTTTTTGATGGCATGTCTATACAACTGATAGGACAATTCACAGCTACAGTAGAGTTCAATAAAAAAAATATTAGATTGCGAGTTTGCAGTCATTAAAAGTACTAGATACTCATACCCCTTGTGTGGCAGGAACTTAATTAATAAATTCGGTAAACCTTGGATCCAATTCAACAGTATTCAGAAATATAAAAAGACAAACAACTTAAGTACGCTGTTAACTGAGTATAAATGTTGGTTCAGTGATGAATTAGACAAATATAAACACTTAGAAGTTTATTTAGAATTAAATTCTGATATACAACCTATCTTCCACAAATATAAATGTATTCCACTTGCACACAATATTGCTGTTGAAAAAGAATAAGAAAGGTTAGAGAATAGTGGAGTAATTAAAAAGAGTGAATTGTGTCAATGGAAGTAATGAACAGTATTACAAAGTATAGAAACTAAAGGCCTCAAAGAAAATAACGGAATATAATTGAAATGTTGTTAACCTACAAAAGTATATTTTTGATCTTTCTGTAACCAACCACTAATATTCTCTACTGACCTTCTCATTCGTATGATTCAACGTCTTAAAGTTAATTTTGATATTTTTAGGATACCTGCAACTGCACTATTGGACCCCGGCGAATTCATATTCGTAGTTCCTGAAAAAGTCTTATCAACGCTGAAGAATAGGGCTCTTTCGCCATCAACGTTATCTACATTACCAATGACGGTTGTCACGATTCTACTGCTATTCAGGGTTGAAGTAAGAAAATCACAAGTTAAGTCTATATTCCATTTTTTAGAAAGACGCCCCAGAAATATTTTTGGTGATCCCACATCTAGCCACTAACATTATTCTCGGAAATGATTGGCTCACCCAATACAGTGCGATTTTAAATTATATATTTTTCTAGTCATACCTTAAATGCAGCTGAACACAACTACTCAATAACGAAATTAGAATTACCATCAATTGTTTTTTTTGTTTTTGTTACTATTTTTGCTACTATCAAGTCATAGTTTTAATTGACCATCAAGCGCTTACTTTCCTATTCTAATATTGTTTACACAACGCACGGTTAACTAAATGGATGTTATACCTCCAGGAATTTAACTAATAAGTGCTATATATATCTCTAGGTCGGAGAATGTTATCGACGCAGTATCCAGAAATCCTGTAGACCGCGTTGAAGCCGAGATAGTTATGTTAAGTTTTCCTTGATTCAATAACCCTTAAAAACATAAAGGCTGAACTGGAATCAAGTATCATTTTTAACAATTTTTTCATCGCAGCAAAAAGATGCTGATTTTGTTAGGATTTTCCAGCAACTAACAAAACCTCAAGTCGAGGGTGCGCTATTCTATCGCTGGTACAAGTCTAATGACTAATGGTCTGTGTTCCCAGCAATAACATAGATGAACTCTCACACAAGTGCATCGACATTTTAGTCATGCCGAACTAAAAAAGTGTATAATAATGATTCTCGATTTCTATTTATTTTAAAGCTTCTAATCCGAAAATTCCGAAAAAAACATTCAAGCCTGTGTTTTACGTCAAAAACTAAGGCTTCCATTGTCTGCATTGAAGGAGAAATAAGATCCGTTCTAGCTGATGTTCCTCTTGGATAGATATTAGTGAATTTATACGGTCTCCTTCTCCCAGACAGGAATCAAGTACGGTACATTTTTGTCGTATTAGACAATTTTTCGATATTTGTCCGTTTGTATCCCGTGAAGAAGGCCACCATGGTAGCCGTTATAAATTGCATGGTCGATGATTATATTGCCATAGACGAGAAACCTCGTTGCATTGTGTCCGACCATGAGGTACAGTTCCAAAGCAAGGTTTGGCAAAAACGTTTATTGGCTCTCAGTGTTCTACCAATCATGACTTACGTTTACCATCCTCAATTTAATCAAGCAAAAAGAATCGGGCATACTGTCATAATAACCACACTGAGTAGCTTAGGCACGTGACGTATATTCAATACTAAATAATAATGTTTACGGATTCATTAGCCACACTCCACAAGAATTATTTTACGCAATGAGCAGGTACAACCCTTTCAGTAATGCTTTCTCATTTCTCCTCAGAGTCCCTCTTAGTCAAAATACTAAGCTGACTATGACTAGAGAAATGGAAGAAACGGAAGAAACGACGAAATGACGATCAAGGCCAGCCTACATTTGCAATTGTCGTTGACACTAAGGGTCTAGTGATAACCTATTGCATCTGCTCGTCCGTCAACAAATGCATCCATAAATTCTTATTATTATACAAAGGACCCTACGTTATCATATTATTCGTAGTTGCAGCAATGTCTAAAGCATTAGCTGATCCAGAAACACAGTGAATACTATGTACTTTAACGTTGTTCATTTTTGTTCATTTCCTAAACCAGTATCAATACCGCTGCAACAGGTTGAAGTCGTTGTAAATTATCAGAAACCATAGCTGAACCTCTACGTTATTATCCATATACTTAACTTTTGTTTTCTCAATTACTCGGGCTTCGATAAACTGAACATCTTATCTCGTTACCAATTTTTTTCTAATTTGTTTATTCTTATTCATAATTTGCATTCAACATCTGGTCATCCATGAAAGCTCATCTCGTTGTGACAAACTTTTATGGGGGCTTATATTTAGGGGGGGTTCTGTGACGTATGATGCAAATTATGATTTTATTATTTTGTTTCTAATTATAATTATATAAATATACTATAATATACGCTGTCACCACCACCACCGCCGTCGTTATCATTGAAGAAAAATGCCGATGTTGTTGAGATTTTACACTAGAATTATTCGGTGATATAGATTTCCTCGATGATAATAACCACTGCCTATCCATGCATACTACCGACGACCACAACAAACGAAGTCTACTAGACATAGCATCTAGTAATATTTAATAAATTTATTCCTAAAAATATTGCAGACATATTTGTTCGGAGAATATGATATATAGATATAATATGATAGGTAAATATTAAAGTAAGTATATGATAGCAGAACTATCGTAGGTATGTGTATTTTGACGCATCACATATTGTAATATAGTAACATCTATTATGTCTGTATCTACATACACGGGCACTACAGAACAGTTGACATCATAGATCTATCTATAGCAATGTAGAGAGAATCCTGTTACATATGTGACATTTCGAAATTCTTAATTTGGGTGATAAAAGCCATGTAGTTGTCTGTCATTTTAAAACAAGGTCGCCAAACACGAACTAAGATCTGGAGGAGCTGGAGCAACGTGGATTTTTTAATATATTTAAAAATGATAGGGAAGAGAGAACAAATAACAATAATAAAACTTAAGACACATTATTAAGTATAGAAAAACTGAATATATTTTTCAATTTAATTTAGTACCAAAAAATCCGAATCGGCGTAAAACTCGAACAAAGAAATAAAAAAAAAAAGAAGACAATAACATATATTGACGGTTACTGGGAATTCGTCATAATAATCATCATCATAATAATAATTTAAACAGAAAAAATCAAATTCATATATCGGCCGGATATATTAATTAACTAGACATCTAGTGCACTTAGTGTACCATACGCCATAATGATTTTGTCCCCATGGAGCGAAAACTTGTAGCACAGTGGTATAAAAAACTATTTTAGCTGGCCAAAAGTATTGTTTTTAAAACCCAAAAATTATTATTTTTTTTTAAATTATTTATTTTTACAATACTTTGTGGCTAAGTATAAAATTTCAAATGAATTTATTGATTTACACTCGTCTTATAGAGTTGATTTATAAAACAACTATTTTATTTGATCGATCATTTCAAAATTGTATGCATTTTTATATTACTTAATTTTCTCACATAAAACCATATTTTTTCTACATATATGCAGTTAGTATATTGTCCTAAATTTTATAATGATACATAATATTTTTTTTTAGTATTTGCTATATTATGTTGTTAAAAGATTGAGCGTTTTAATAGTTTTTGATTTTTTGATGTATGTTACTTAAATTTACGCAGTTTTACCAATTGTTAAATATATATGTATTGTAAAAAAAGTTGATAGTTATTTAAAAATAAAATATTTTTTGCATTCAGTAATAATAATAGTTTATAAAAATGGATTTCTTATAAATATTTCGTACTGTTGTAAAATCCACGGCTTTAGTACTTTATCAGATTTCTACGTTAAATTATAATTCGTTCCAATAAAAAAACACATTTAAAGTAAAAAACTAATGAAAAATAATGTTTTGTGGTTGCATGTAAATCACTTGAGGTTAACCGGGACAGTTAGTATATAATTTATGAAATAAAATAATAAAATCAACTTGAAAAAAATTAATAGCCATTAACTATTTGGTGTATCCATAATATTATCTTCTTATTAAAATATTTCAATGAATTGTCAGAGTCCAAATGCAATATTAATAGTTGTTACCAAAATAAATACCAGTCCTGTATATCTTATTTTGTGGCCTCAGAAGCACTACCGGCAGTGTCGCAATAACTGGGTATATTGCGGGTGTCAAACACACAGGCCCAGGGTCCCAACTTATAATGGGGAGCCCAATGATAAAAACTGAAAAATATGTAAAAAGAAAGAAAATAAAACCATTTTGTTATAATAATAATTATTAATAAAGATTGAACAATAGATTGAATTTGTTTTGTACATAACCGTAGATACATGAAATTTTTACCGAAAGTTTATATAAACATTTCTTATATACAATACAATTTTCAATATATTTTGACTTTTTTTTTGAGTATTTTATAGCCATTATCAATTTTTGGGTTTTTTTTTATTATTGTCGATATAAATTTTTTGAGTAGATCAAAAAACTTGAAAATTTAATACAAAGTTCTTCATAACTTGTTGTAAGTGAAAATTAAAAAAAAATTGAAGTTTTTTTTTGATTCGGAAATTCATAAATTTTTTTTTATTTAAATCTAAGATTAGAAAATTCAACATAAAGTTTTTTATAAATTTTTCTATCTTTCTAAAAAAAAATTAAATTACCAGAAAGTCAAACTAATTTTTTATGAACGTTTGAAATCAGACATTGGATACCCGTAAACTGCCGATTTCTCAGGGAACAATTTCCTTATTTTGTTGTAATTGAAAAACGAATAACTGTAGACATTTAAAGTTTTTATTAAATGTTGAGGTTATTATTTTTCTATACACCAAAAAAATTAAAAAAATATTTTGACTATTTTTGAGCTAATTGTAGACCTAAGAAATTTTAGGTTTTTTTAAACTTTCTTTTCAAGTATATAGATTAAAATATTTTCATTATGTCAAAATATTTAAAAATTTAATATAAGTTTCCTTATAATTTATTTTAATAGTAGATCAAAAATTTTAAAAATACATAGGCACAATTTTTAATTATAAGCATTTAAAGTTCAAATTTAAATCAAAATTAATCATCAAACATTTGCAAATTGTTTTGTAGTTAAACATTTATAAAATGTTCAATTTTTGTAGTTAAGGATTAAAAATGTAAAACAAGATTTTTCGTAAGTTTTTTTTTCTTTACATTAATCATTTGAAATTTTAAAATGGTAAGGTAATAGTTTGGTTATTGTATATTGTCTACCTTTTAATTCTTCAGCTTCAAGAAAAAATGATTCCAAATTTTAAAAGAATAATTAATTTTTAGAAATATATCTCTGATACATAGCTCAAAAAATTATTATTAGTACTATATTTTATATTATATTTATCCTTATTCTGATTACAACCTCAACGTTATTGTGTTATTTCACCCATTTATTTACAATAATCTATACATCAATACATCTATTTCACAATAATTATTGTCTATACCCGGTGAAGTATTGTTTTGCAATTATTGCAATATATAAACTAATTTATGTCAATAATTAAGTTCCTAAAATTTGATTAGTTATATAATTTATAAATAATGTACTATTTACTAAGTCATTATAAAAAACTGTTTTATCGTAGACACAGATCGCAAAAATTGATCGCAAGGTGCCGTCCGTTGTTAACGGCGGTGGCGTGCAGCGACGCTCGACGATTCAAAACCATAATAATTATTATTAACAATCGTAATTATATCTGAAAAAAGATTAATAATGAACCCTTCAAAAAATATCTACGCACCAAGTCTACTCATAACGCTTTACACCATTGCTATGTACTTGGCGATACATAACTTTTATTATTACTAATAAATCAGCAATGACCTTGAGGGTAAGGGAGAACTATGTACGTATTAACATAAACCACTTTTATTACTAAATATTAGACGCATTGGGGGAAGACAAGACTAGACAGACTATAAAATTGTCCAGGGGATTAACATAAGAAGTTCTGAGAATAGGATCTGTTGCATATTCAGCATTTATGTACGCCACACGGCACACGTAGTATATAAGAATCATATTATGATCGGTAGGGACTGTCCATCGGTCATTAGTGTGTAGACAATTTTTATGTTCATTATTACGGTTTACACAGTTAATAATAAAGGACTACAAAATACGTTTGTGTTATTATTTATATTAATGATCCACAACAGGATCAGAGAAATTGTGGACCTAAGACGGGCAAGTAATAAATTTAATAGTAGAAAAACACGCTCAGTATTACACTAGAGTATGACCAACCACCAACGAGCCGATACTACTCGGATCATAAATATCAGGTTTGATAATAAAAAGCGGCCTCGAACGACCAGCGATTTCGAGAAATTATCTAAATAAAATAGGATGTGTAAATTAAATAATATAATATCATTTTGCACAAGCGGCTTACAATATTATATTATATTAATAAAACGTATGAAATACCAGAAATTACGATAATGTATGGACTAATCGCGTCCGGTCGGTAATCGTAACTTGACAACAAAGTGTGGGCCAATGACATTTCCTGGAACTAGTACGTATACACACGATAATGAATGGGGTCAACGCTATTTTGCTAGGATGACGTCGGTACCAATAGCAGGAGTAGCTAATATATAAGGGAGCCCGAACCGGCATCAATTCAGACATGATATTCCCAGGCTACAGTCAGTCTAAATACTAATTTTAATAAAAACAATTCATTTCAACAATACTACAGTATTATAATTTATTTACTACCACGACTATAAACTTCTATGTCCATCATAAAGGTCGTCCTCTGGCTGGTACATAATACCATTAAATCAAGATTTATCTTCTCACACTCATGACACCAACTCAAACCAAAATCAGTAGATATATCTCTGCAAAATTCTCCTCATTTATAAATTAATTTAAAGCATTAATAAACTCTCTTATCATTTCTCACCACAGTGATTGATAAACTCATAAATAATGCCAACAAATAACTTGCAATCACTCCATATTTTTATGAAATGCTGATGGCATCCTACAACATTTAGACGAACTACAAGAAGTTCTCAATGAAAAAAAAGTTGTAATAGCCCCTATTTCGGAAACTTACATTACTAAAACCTCTACACTCAAGATATTTGGATTCGATATTATTAGAGTTGACCATCCAGATAATACAGCACATAGAGGAGCTGCACTCTTCATCTCCAATAAAACTGATCATTTCACTCTTCCAGCATATCTCACTACAAATATTCAAGCAGCAAGCACATAAATTAAAATAAACTCCGTAAATATTTTCATCTCTTCATGCTATTTCAGCAGAATTGAGTAATATTTCCTAATCTCTAAGCTTTACCCATATTATCGGCGCTGAGTTCAATGGTAAATTCCAAACTTGGAGCCGTTCAACCAACACCTGGGGTTGAGCCCTACAAAATTTCATCTCGCTTAATCATCTCAAGGTAATAGCACCACTCTCTCCAACATACTGACCATCACATAGCAATCGTCATCCTGACACTCTTGACTCTTTATCACCAATCTTCCTAATCACTTTTCCATTGAAATTGTAAATTTAAATGATCCAGTTTCTGATCATACGCCTGCCTTGCTTCAAATCGGAGCCTAACCCCCTCTCTGACGCAAAATATACCAACCATTACTCCGAGTGTTACAAACTGAAACAAATTCAAAGTTATCATATTCAACAAAACAACTCTTAATATCAAATTAAAATTAACTACTGATATCGACCAAGCAATCACCAGCCTCTCTGATAACATTCAAAAAGCAGTTATAGACTCGTCTACCCAGAGGTCCTCCCTATTCTCAATTACCCAATCTATTACCGGAATTAAGACAACTGGTAAGCCTCCAGAAAACCCCTCTTCGTACAGGCTCATTAACCTTCCGGTTCTGGATAAAATTTTTGGAAAATCATCCTTAAAAGCATCGCCACCTTAGCACAATCAAATAATAGTATACCAAACTTCCAGTTTGGCTTCCGCGTACATTATGCCACAACTCATCAACTTATCAACTTCACCGGGTAGTGGACACCATTTCATCACCACTCGAAACTAAAAACTATTGTGCTGAAGTCTTTTTGGATGTTGCAAAAGCATTTGATACTGTCTGATATGGCCTTCTTTTCAAACTCAAAAGCATATTTCCAGCTCCTTTATACCTAACTCTAAAATCCTATCTAGAAAACCACTCATCTAATGTTCGTCTCAACTTGCAACACTCAAATCAATATACTATTTATACGTCAGACCTGCCCACATCAGAAAACACTATAGTTGGAATATATGCTGATGATACCGCCTTATTATCAGATTCTTCCGAACACACCATTGCATTTGAACAACTACAAACTCGCCTTAATACTTTTTCACAATGGTTCACTAATTAGAAAATAAAAATTAATGAAATTAAGTCTTCTTTTGTCTGTTTTCTCATTCAGACTTCATAATTACCCAGTCATATCTATCAACAACAGCATCATTTTTCACTCGACCGAAGTTAAATACCTTGGCCTTACACTTGATAGGCGCTTAATCTGGTTCCCTCATCTTAAAGACAAGCGAAAGAAGTTGAATACCAGACTCCATCTTTTAAGGTCACTCCTTCGTTCTAACCTAACCATACCTATCAAAATCATTCTATATAAAACTCTTCTTCAACCAATTTGGTTGTATGGTTAATAATATAATGGTTAATAATCTGGTACTCTGCTAAATACTCAAATAAAAGAACTATACAAGCTTCACAAAATATCTGTCAACGTTTAATCATTGGTGTACCCTCGTTCGTCTCAAATGAAACATTAATTCCGACCTCAAATTACCATCCATCAACGAAACTATTGCTATCTACTATAGATGCTTCCACATCAAACTGCAAGATAATCTCAATCTATTCAATAAACTAATCAACGAATTAGCTTCACAAACACTTCCTTACAACCCAACCAAATGCCTCAAAAGAAACTGGTGCCGTGACTTAATAATTTAAGAACTAATTACTTAATTATATTAATAGGTGTCACAAATGTATGATTTCCTCCTCATGTGTATATAAACTTGTCAATTGTCTGTAAATTATTAATATTACTTATTGTACATAATATTTAGATTTCAATTCTTCAAAATAAAGTCAAATATAAAAAAAAAAAATTATTATTTTCTTCATAATATTATGAATATTATGGGATCATATTATACGAGATGTCGTATACAGTAATTTACTCTATAGTGTCGACATCTTTAAGGTCATGGCGGTGCTATATTTGTACGATAGCGCGAAGTTGTGAAGTGGGGGTTACCGTCGACTACATGCAAAACTAATTGACCATTTTTCCGCTAAGAGCAGCACGCAACGGCTTGATAAATTAAAAAATATAGTTCTTAACATAGTATAACCGTTTTATGGATATCAACTTTACTCACTCTATATTTAGAATAGAATTACTAAAATAGCACAATGTATTGTGAAGAATTTTATCTGTGCTGTAGTGTTTTTATTTTTTTAAAAGCACTGCTCTATAATTTTTTATAAGTCAATGAAAAATACAGAAAAATTTAATGTTTAAAAGTAAATAACTTGAATTTTATTTATGTTATAAAAAAAAACAAGTAAATAAAGTTCTTCACAATACATTGTTAAATTTTGTTAACTCTACTATAAACACAGAACGAGTTAAGTTGACCCCGCAAAACAGTTTTTACACCCGAATACGCGATGGTATGGCGTCTTCTTAATGGAAAAAAAACTATTTATAACAATTGTTTATATTATATTAGACAAATAGGAATTTGATTGGTATGTATTCAAAAAATTTTGTGTAATATATCACTTACTACTAACAACGAAATAACTGTTTTAAAATTTGGAGCTTATAGTCATGAAGGTAATACTTACTGACATAATGAACAGCAGAAAGCTGAATGAGATTTAATCAATTGATGATAGTACAACATAGAATACAAAAAAAATTACTCATAAAAAAGTTTCTGTAAAGTGTGTATTTGGTGTCCAGTACAACTGTGTATTTGAATTCCCACTGATATAAACACAACAATTTTAAAATATGCACCTACTGATTTTGTTATAACACATGAATTAGCACCACTATTTACAGTATTTTCCACCTTATCCTAAAAGTTAATTATAATAACAGAATTAATTACATGTATTAACACATAAATATTAATTTATAAAATAATATACTGATGTATTGAATATAGCTCTGTAGAATAATAATTGTATTCATATGAAAATAGAATATAATTTTATATTTTAAAATAGAGAATTTAACATCTAAGCTTAAAGCATTTAATACCTAAATAGTATGGTTTCAAGATATAATCAAGGTTTTTATGTGTAGTTTATTCCAGTATAAACAATATTAATAACTGTAATCAGTAAAATATAGTAGATAAAAGCAATATTCTAATATTAATAAAATAGAACAAAATAACAGATGTATTTTAACCAATTAAATATTATAGATATTTATAATAGATAAATAGATATGTGTTATCAGTGGAGTAGATACGGTTTTTTTCTGGGGGGGGGGGGGTTAAAATATATTTATGATACAAATTACAAGTTATTAGTTTTTTACGTACGTTATTTTTATTTTGTTTCAAATTTGTATTAATTATAAATAGTTTTTATAGTTTTATATTAGTTTATTATAATAATTCATAAAATAAAATCCATTCGACGTTTGTTAGTAGATAATTCGTCCAACACTTCTTTTGCATCTACTGAATCAAACTCTAACAAATCAAATGAAATATTATGACGGCCGACAGATCGTAATATCGTATTATCTACCGACATGCTCGTGTTGTTACGTGTTGGACGTCGGAGGCTGTTATCTCTGTTTTCGTCGATTTTATAATTGGTTTTCTTAAAATAAAACTTAGAAGTGTAAACACTCGGATAATTTCTATAACTATATTAATATATATGGTAATAATAATATTACACATGTTAATTTGTACTAGTATTATTTATCTATTATTTAAAATTCTAACCAATATAAAAAGATTTGTTTTTTTTTTTGGTGTTGGGGGGTGGACACTCTTTACACCCCCCCCCCCTAAACTACACCACTGTGTGTTATATTCATTAGGATACTGAAAAATATCTGTTATCATTGATAGTTTTTCATAATGTTCATGTTCTAAATCATAAAATTTTGATTTATTAGTTCATAATTTTTCTTGAGCTAAAATCTCTAATGCCATGTCATCTAAAAAAAAGAAAGAATTAATATTATATAAAACATAACCTCATGTAATGCGAGTAAATACTTAGGTATTTTATTATATGAAAAAGTTATCTTCTTCTATTATTAATATGCGCAAGCCTAAATATCAGGTAGTGTCTACATTATTTTTGGGACACCTTTCTTTCTTCAAAGTATAATGGTATATGACATAGATATTAATTTATTTCTTTTAATATAATGTATAATATTTATATATAATAATCATAATACAATATAAAAATGTATAATGACTATTATTACAGGCTAATACTTAAACTATTAAATTATATTTTATTTCTAAATCTAAATCAATATTTGAAGCTTTTTATTATTTTATCAGTTGTAAAATTAATGATTCCAAATAGTTTTAGCCATTTTGGGTCAAGGTACTTCTCCTATTATCGATTACGGTCTATACACAAGTGTAAAATATTGTACGTTACATAATTTATTTACAGAAAAATGTTATTATTAACATGATGTCATATCCATTTTACTCTGATATTTTAATATTGAAGTATATACCAAATTAGTTAACCTATTATAAAATATAAATATATGAATATTATTCAGGGATTCACATAGGATTTTTATGATAATTTCGTGTTGAAGCAAGTAATAAACATTTTAAATTCTTGTTTTATCTTCTATGTTAGTAATATAAGTCAACACAATATGTCCTTTTAATCGCTTATTTTTGATAAACCATTTTAGATAGTAACAATAAATAAAATACGGTTCCCTAACTATGGAGCTTTATTTTTGGGGCCTCATTTACTAGATGTCGGTAGATGCCAAAACACTACGAACCTCTCCCCATCATAAGCACACAACTTTTTTTCTGTCATCTATTTATTAAATGTTTAACTTACCCACTGTTAGAGATAGGTTTGAAAAATGAAAATAGAGATGAAGAAACTAAAAAAACTTGTTTTATGTAGAAAAAGTCCTAAGATGTTAAGATAACATATTTTTGAAACTAGAGAATTTAAAAAGAATAAATCTACTATCTAAAAACGTTAATAACTGAATACTGAAGTCTGAATATGAAATGATTATCTTATTTCTTATTACAATGTAGAGAACAATAAGCTAACTCTTCATGAAAAAAACGGCACACATTTGATGACACGAATCTAGTAAACATGAACACCGCCAGGTAGCGTCACTATACTCGAAGGCCGGTTATTATACCTAAACATTCAATTCAATTTATTCAATGATGGCTACTATAGTGTACATGATATAATTAACAATTATTAATTAATATACTATATTACTGTAGTTTTTGAAATTTCTAACTCTTATGAACGTGTTGGGAAGTTGTCGAATAATGTGTTCTATATCAAGGAGAGTAAATTCTTTTTACTAACGTATATTATGTATATTGCATATGGATATAGTTTTGTAAGGGAGTATTATTTCTAAATCTTACTTCTCTCTCTATCTCTAAATTTTGTAAATTGATTTATTTGCAGAAGTAAACTTTGATTGATCAGAGTCGCAACTCTTCTGCTTGTACTAATGCACGTATTGCGGTTTTATTAAAAAAATTTAAATGTTGGAAAACAGAGTTGCTTTTTTTATTAAAATTTATTTCTTGAACGCATGTGATTTGAGGGCTGTAGTCTCATTTATGTAATAAAATGTCCTTAAAAACATAGGCTGGCAAACTATTGCAGTAACTGCTTAAAATCGTTTTTTGTGTACAATGATTTATCAGTAAAATCAAATTTAAGGGGCCTTGTTACAAACGTCAATGTTATAGTTAAAAATACCTATAGTTTTGACAAATTTAAAGTTAGTTTACATAGTTTGATTTTAATTTTTAAAAAGTTCAACAAGTAGGTACCGTTCTGCTATACAGTAGAGGTCGAGTGGGTCACTTTCATGGTTATGTTAAATTCGAATTCAATAATATATAGATAAACCATTGTATACGAAAAACAATTTTGATTGAAGATGGTCTGTCAGCCTACATTACAAAGTATATTTTATGATACTATTACTATATAAAGCGTGATTCATTTTATTATTAAGAATTAATAAAACAGTATGTTGGATAAATTTTTGTCAAAAACTGCATTTAAAAATAGCATTGAGTGTATGAAATATAATAATATACTTAATAAATATTTCAAGCATCCACTAAAAATATTTTTAAATTACAACGAAATAACTAAAATCAATATTCTTCATTTAAACATTTATATAATTTCATCCAAATTTGAACTTAAAATGTCTATCAAAATCAATCATGTAAATATATTTCTTATATTTTGGTTACAATATATAAACTACTTACGAGAAACCTTGTTTTAAATTTCCTTATAGCTATAAAAATAAAACGTTTTAGAAAATATTAACTACGCAAAATAATCGGCAAATTCTCAATATTTTGATAACCAAATTTAAACTTAAAATGTCTATTTAAAATAACCATATCAATATATTTTTTAGATTTTTTGGTTAAAATATAAAGTACTTATGAAAAATCTAGTTTTAAAATGTTAATCCTCGTAGCTACAAAAATTAATATTAAACAATTAACTGCAAAATAATTTGCAAATTTTCGATATTTTGATGAATTTTGGTCAAAACTGAACTTTAAATGCTTATAAAAATAAGAGTGTCTATGTATTTTAAATATTTTTAAGCTGCTTTTAAAACGAATTATAAAAAAATCCTTCTATTTCATTTTTAAGCATTTTACCCAACAATTTTTTTTCGATATTAATAAATTTTTTATTTCTAAAAATCGAATATTTCTTATACTCAAAAAGAATCAAAATATTTTTAAAACTGTATAACGTATAAAAATGATAATTTCGACATTCAGTGAAAATTCTAAATGTCCACGAGTTTGTTTTTGAATTACAACAAAATAATAAAATCGTTTCCTGATAAATTGGTAGTATATGGCGGGTAATTATCCAATATTTAATTTCAAACGTTCATAAAGAAATTGTTTGAGTTTCTAATAATTTTTTTTATTTTAAAAGGTAGAAAAACTTATGGAGAATCCTGTGTTAAATTTTCAAATCTTAGATTCAAACAGAAAAATTTGTATGAATTTCTAAATAAAAAAAAAACTACTAATTTTCATGATTTTAACATATTATGACGAAATTCTAAATTTAAACGCTTATAAAAAAATATCGTGGATTTATTCTCAACTATTTTTTTTAATTTTTAATTACAAAAAATTATGAAAAACCTTGAATTAAATTTTTAAATAATTTAATTAATAAAAAAATTTCTTATGTTTATAAATAGCTCAAGGAGTCATAAATTATAATATATTGAACATTTTATAGTATTTATAAAATGTATATATAAATATTCAGTTAATTTCGTCTAAATTTAATCTTAAAATGTCTATAAAAGTCAACTGTGTAAATATATTTTTAAATTCTGAGCGAAGTGAGGTATGTATTAATTTTATTATGTCGTGTGTTTTTTTTATTTGTCTGTCATTACGTTCTCCGATTTTCTTCATCAGCATCTTTTCTGATAGAAAAGAAAATCTAGTTAGCACTTTGGGAGTCAAAAGTAAAGAATTTCTAATAGTTTTTAAACGCGTCGGTAAAAACAAAAAAAAAAAAAAAATAAGGAAAAATTGGAATTTTTTGAAAGCAAATTTTTGACAAAATTGATTTTTATTTTTAGTATAACAAAAGAAATAATGCCTGTAGATACATGAAATTTTTACTGAATGTTTAAATAAGTATTTTCTATACACCATAAAATGTTCAATATATTTTGACTATTTTTGGACTATTTATAGCATAACAAATTTTCGTTTTTTTTCTATTATTGTCAATAAAATTTTTTTCAATCGGTTAAAAAACTTGAAAATTTAATACAAAGTTCTTCATAACTTGTCGTCAGTTAAAATTAAAAAAAAATTGAGCGTAAGTTAAATTTTGACATAATACATAATAATCAGGAAAATTTACATGTTTTTTTGGTTAGGAAATTCAAAAAAAATTTTCTGTTTAAATCTATGATTTGAAAATTTAACACAAGATTTTCATAGTTTGATTTACGCTCAACTTTTTTTTTTATTTTTGCTTTCAAAAACTTATGAAAAACCTTGTATTAAATTTTTAAGATTTTGACCAATTGAAAACATTTTTATCCACAATAACAAAAAAAAAATAAAAAAAACTCCGAAATTTATAATGCCTATAAATAGTCCAAAAATAGTCAAAATATATTGAACATTTTAGGGTGTATATAAAATACTTATACAAACATTCAGTGAAAATTTCATGTATCTATGGTCATTATTTTTTTTATTACACCAAAAATCAAAATTGATTTTGTCAAAAATTGGCTTTGCGAAAAAATTTCCCATTTTTCCTTAATTTTTTTTTCTGACGCGTTTAAAAACTATATTGGAAATTTTTTATATTTGACCTCCAAAAGTATCAACAAGATTCACTTTCCTATTAGAAAAGATGCTGATGAAGAAAACGGAGCACTTTAACTGCACTAAAACGTGATAATAGACAAAAAAAAAACACAGCATAGTAAAATCAATAATACATTCTTCGCTCCGCTTATAATCTAAATCACATATCATTGTAAAATCAATACATTTCTCGCTCCTTTCAGAATCTAAAAAAACATACAACATTATAAAATCAAAAAACTCTTTGCTCCGCTCAGAATCTAAAAATTATTTAAATTCAGCATAAAAATGACAATAGTTTATTTTTTAAAAAAATAGGTAATTTTATTTAATTTTGAATTATAGTTGGAAATTTGAAAATATGGTCTTTATCAAATTATTATTTTATTTCAATCAAAAATTAAAAACGGAAATTGTTCTGTACAATCTATAGACATTTTTCTGCTAAATTCAAATCTTTTTTTCAGAATTAAAATCAGAAAACATCAACTAATTTTAATTTTGTCAAAACAATCGGTGAATTGATGTAAAATTCGTATAGTGAATTTTATGTTGTTTTCGAATTAGTAACGTGTATGTGCGTACGAGACTACTTCATCGGTACTGGCATTGAACCCCACTCACACTAATAATCATTTTCAACTAACATAGAGCTGGCAGCGTTACGAGATTATAAATTGCCTAATGGTTGCCCCTTAAATAAAATTCATAGCGAGACCTGAATAAATCTATTACACTCGCCATATACTAAGCGGCAGAACGAGTTCACCAATTTTTAAATGTAATGTATAAAAAAATTGGATTATTATATATTATGAATTTATGTTTTGATAATACTGTAACTATATTTTAAAATTATTATTTCCGGTTTCTGGTTGACATATTACCGTTTCGCGTTGTGATGGCTGACGACTTGTAATTTTATTGTTAATATAATAACAATAATATTATATTATAATTTATTTACAATAGTTGGTATTTATAAAAAAAGAATACACAATTTTGTGTGCCTAAGTTATCAAATACATGTAAGATATCTAAAATCTACCCATTATATAAACATGAGTATAACCATGTTGTTTATGTTTAGGTTACTAAATTATACTTAATTATATTGATTAATGAATAAGTTGAGTGTAATATTGAATTCACTATTCTTATATAGGTTATGTAACTATAAAATTTTATTTATAAAATAATAAAATTAAGACCTGCATTTTAATGTGCCAAATACTGAAATCTATATAGAAAAGAAAAATTTACAATATTTTAAGTTAATTTATTATATTACTATTTTAGGTTTTTTTTAAAACATGGATATCATTCATATTTTTTGTCCCGCATTCCTAATGCGTGCATTTAAAATTACCTATCGGTTATCACTATACAATTTTATTGAAATTCGTACTAAAAACGTCAATATTTTTGTTAAAAAAAATAACAACAGTATGGCAAAAAGTTTTATATGTAATATAACAAAAACTAAAAAAGACTTTTTGTATGTATTATATACTATACTTTTTAAATTCACACTCAAAAGTTATCAGAGCAGTCAATCTCCACGTATATATTTATAATTCAGTACATTTTAGTCTACACAAGTATTCATTATAAAAACCTCAATGTTGGGAAAGTTAGTGAAAAAATTAATTGTGTCAAGTTAAGTTAATTCGATGTTTTCTTTTCAGTTTTTAATAAAATTGCTTTCAATTAAAAGTTAACAAAGAAAAAAATTTAACTTGATAAGTTTAGTTAAGATAAGAAATAAAATTAACTTTACTCGATTAGAAAAAATAAATTTTAAGCTTAGTCATAAAGTGCACTAGTATTTTAATTTACGCAGACATTTACCAAGACGTTTAACACTGGGTAAACATAAAACATTAACGTATTAAAGGTATTAAAGTAAATTGTTACCAAAAACTTTTAGGCTACATCTATACATAATTTGAGATTAATAATTTCAGCTGAACCGCAAAATAAATAATACAATTACATAAAAATATTCACATATTAATTGTTGTTACCAAGTGCTAAAACTACTAAAAACAAAAAATAATAATGATAATTAACTACAAAAGGTTAAATTAAAACAGTAAAAATGTTAACTGGATAAGTTATTAAGTTCATCATTTAAAAACAAAAATAATTTACAAGTTAATGCCCACATGTGTTTGTGTGTCTTTATTAAGGAGCAATAAGTAATTTCTTTACTCACGCCCATGGTATTTGTGTGAATCGTCAGCTCGTCACCCGTAATTGATGATTAGTGTAGGGTAGTTGTATATAAGTACCAGACTATCTACACACACGCATCCTTATTATCAACGACACAGACGATCATAAATGAAACACGTAATTTTTTGCTAAAAACACGCTTTACAATAAAAATTCTGACACCTTGTAGAGTGATCTGATTTAATTCATTTTTTTGTGTTACTAAGAATACAATTTTCTACAGGGCGCATTGAATTTCGATTTTTATTTTGTAACTTAAAACAAAAATAATAAAAAGCTTGTGAAAATTAATCATATTCAAAATCATATTATATGGTTAGAAATATAATTTTAGAAATTCGAATCCAACGCGGCTCTGTAAGAAGTGTTTTTGTTTCAGACAAAAAAAAAATTTCGGAATCGGATCACTGAACGAGGAGTGATAATTTTGAGCAAAAAAAGGGCCCCTCAAATCGTCAATGTTAGGTTATTAAATAATGTAGTAATATTTAAACAGGAAATGTGAGATTCTCCTCGCACAATATCCAATCAACAATTTGCGATGATTGGTAGAGTAGGGTGCTATGTTTGTCAATTAAATATAACAGTATTTTGTTTTAAAAATATAAATTAAATAAGCCATATATATATACATTAGTATAGCCTATAGGCTATAGGCCTTTTTATAATGGGCTACAATGTTTTTCGGCGTGATATATGTATGATTATTTTTACTTCTATACATTTTAGTTTGCAAAAATAATGTTGTTATAATTGTTTTCCGTTCATTACCAATAGTGCTGTAATTGTGATACGTTGTTAAAGAATTTTAATTATCGGAAAATAAGTTTGTACAATTTACATAGTGTCACATAAAAAATCATTAAGTATCTTGATTAAAAAGGTACCTAGATTATATAAATATGAGTTATTACTTATAACATTTGCAATTTACATTTTAATAATAGGTAATATAATTACTAATTACTACAAATATATTAGTTGACGAACAGCAAGAAATATTAAATAGTGTTAAAACAAATTTAAATTATTACCTATTGTATCTCCTCGACTGAATAAAATTATTATAGTATAACTGATTGGTAACATGTAAAAATCGAGATACCTACTAGAATAGCGAATGACCAAATCGTTTTACATAAAAGTATTATTTTATTTTCGCAATAGATACAAATTATAATAAACATTTTGTTTTAATCTGGTTACACACGAAGCAATTCGAACGCACTCATTCGCGTTCTTAAATCGTGGACACTAATCACCAAAATAGTACACATGTATTTAAATATTTAACAGTGAAAAACATGCGCGTTCGGTTGCTGTGGATCGCATCTGTTTAATTTGAACTTTACTGTTGACATTTTTTAAAAAGTTTTATAACAACTTAAATCTACTCTAATCTATTAGAGCAGGTTTAATTATTTTTTACAAAGAGTATCAAATTCGTTTATTATTAATCATTATAAGTTATATTAAATTCATAATATCAAACCAATTTCCAATATATTTTGTCTCTTTTTGTGCTATTTATAGGTCAAAAAATTAGACAATTTAATGAAGGTTCCTCATAAGTTACCAACATAAATATTATTAATATAATAAGTATATTAAGTGTTAATACATATTAGTAATATTTATTATTTAAGAGGAGGGGTAATTGCTTTTGACGAATCAGCAAGGAAATTAAGACAATCATGTGGCCATTACATATAGCATATAGTTTGAGATCAAATGATCGATGGGAATTCTATGACAATTTAAAGGAACAGGTTGTATCAAAATCAAGCAATTTAAAAGTAAATGCAGAAATTATTTTTTAA
>JACXSJ010001443.1:0-39440 GCA_014851325.1 Pentalonia nigronervosa
TTTTTATTGTTATGGGCGTGTTATTTTTTAAAGCCATATTTAAATGCATATTTGATGATTTTTTAGTGCATAAAAGTCCTTGCTTTAATTATGAGTTTATTTTATTAAGTATATTTTCATAATTATAATGCATAATTTTTAATTTTTAGCGTTTTTATTTAGCTAGTTATATATTACTTGCCTGTTTTTGAATACATTCATATTTTCTTGTCTTTAGTGCATTAAATGCATAGTACTATTTATTACATACGGGTATAATACTAATACATCTCAATAATTTAAAATGGACCTATTTGTGCAGTCTAACCTTTTTGAAAATTATTTAAAAATTAAATAATACTTTAAAAGTAATCAGTGATCAATATTTTATTCTCTTAATTAATTAGATAATTTAAACTGTTTAAATTGTAACACAAAACAACTGCAATATATTTTAAATTCATTTAAACGATATTTGCCATAAATGTCATCATTTTTGTTTGTAATTTTTTGATATTAGATAAGCTCTATGTACGAGTAAATCAAAAATTACACTTCTTCGTGAACCAACTTAATAACATTTCTGGTTAATACCTATGAAGCCTTGACTAGAAAATAGAGAAACATTTCGAACTATCATTCTAATAATAAAAATAATTATAAACAACTAAATATTAAAAAAAGAACACTTGATTTTAAAAACACATTATTATTTCCTTTGCTTAAAAATCAATATCTAAACAAATACAAGAAGTCGTGATCAAGCAGCGCCTATATTATATTAGAATAATTGGTATAATCTAACTTATATATCTAATGATTTTAAATGTTTATTAAATTAACGTAAATAATATACTACAAACAACAACTCGAATCTCAAGGGGAATAGAAATTAATTCGACTTATGTATTTTTCGAATTATATACCCTTCAAATAGAACTTAAAAAAAATTTCAAGGGAAATTTACCTGGAAGATATTTGCGGTCCAAATATTAAAATAATTAAATTATATAGCTCGACAGTTTCGCCTCAATGTTAAATACATAAATGATTAACATATAAATTTATTCCCGAAAACAACCAAAACTTATAATATTTAATTTAAAATACAAATATATAATTATATACATCGAATTTAGTATCCACAACATATTTTCTCAACTTTTATTTTTCGATAATTTTCCTGATTTTTCTTTAATCCAGTATAATTGACGAAAATCAGAATACACAAAAATTGATTGATCGCGAATTGCATTAAAATGGCTAAATGCTAAATTGATGTAATAATCACTTGATTAAACTTTTTGTAGTAAACAAAATTATAATGCCCAGGTTAAAAGGAAAACAATTTTTTTATGTATTGCGATAGCTATATTTAATACTAATAGATCGACGAATATTGCAAATTTCAAGGGTATTCTGCAAATAGATTTCGAAATACTATTCTTTTTTGAACCTCACGGTTTAAGTATATAGGTACCTATATATTTCATATTCTACCGACTGTCATATATTTTGCACATTTTTAGTATGGTATGGAGCAACCAAATTTATTCTCAATATTGTCAATTATTACTTTAGAAAATATTATATTATACGATGAGGACATCATATTATTATATCTGATATTGCGCAGACAAGTTGACAAAATGTTAACGTATTGCTATTTGCTTATAACAGTATAATATATTATATATTTCATATTCGAAATTAGCTACATTAAAATTATAACTATATACACTTTACATATACATAGATATAGAAGTATATAGGTAATACATAAGTCATAAATGCATATATTACATTATTACGTATGTAAGAAATATATGTACCTATAGGCGTATGATGCATATCTAATCGTTTTCGCATACAAGGTACCAATAACCTGCGTAGTATAGATACTTATATAATGATGAAATTGCATTTATAATCTGGATTGAATTAAATACAATTAGTACACGCGTGCATTGCGATTCTGATAACAAAATATACCATACACGTTGAACTTATCGGTGCAAAAAATTTGAGGTCAAATTATATTTTTACGTTATTTATCGATTACGCCCATTTATCGAACGTGTGAATGCAATCGGCCGTTGGAAAAAAAAATGATGATCGTAAAAATATCGTTGGTCTGTGTATAGTGTACATTATGCCTATTAGATATTATTAGACTTAAATACATTTTCTATTTTTATCGCGAACATTATACAGTGTAAAGTTCAAGAATAAATATATCAATATTTGTCCTGATTTTTTATTGTATAATAGGTCGGTAAGTAGTGGCTCTTGTGTATTTTTACTGTTGGTATTTCACGTGATATACAGCATACGATTATAATAAAAAAATCAATTTGCAAAGAGCATGCCTTTCAAATATATAACTCGTATCCGTACGAGATATAATAGCAACGTTAATGCCTATTGGCCAGTTTTGATTTAATAATCAATATTTGCTTTATCATTATATGTACACACGCATGTATGCATGATCTTACATTTCAATAATAATCTGGTATTTAAATTATTACATGAGACTATGGAATTAAATAAAATGTTTGATTGCACATTTTTGCATACTTCGTTGCTGTAGACATAATATCCACAAAAAAAGGTATAGGTATTTAACAAATTGCAGTATTTTTAATAATAAATTATTAATATCATATTATAGTGTGCGTATATTTTTGAAACATAATATAGAAATTTTTTTGCTGTAAGTGCATTTTATAACTGCATTTTTTACCTTTTTTTTAGGAATATTTTTGGTATATAAATGTAATTGTATATTCAAAAATGTTGCACAAACATCACAAAAAAAAAAATGTTTTTTAACCCAAAGAGTAAATAAATTTCAAATACATAAATATCTAATATAAATCAATTTATATGTTCAGAATTAAAAAAAAAAAATAATTACAATTTTTTTAAAGCTTAAAACAATTATTTATCTGGGAAAATATTCATTTGAGAATGAAATAACACATGTTTTGTTTCTTATTGTTGTCGGTATATCGGTCGCTTAAAATTACAAAGACTACGAATTGATTGAGAGTAAAGTTTTAGTCGTTTATATAAAGATCGATTAAAATGTTCCTCTTCCAACCAGTCTACAAAATGTATTAAACGCATTACTAGTATACACGAGTCTATAAATATTCCATAAATTATAAATCAATATAGTATTTTAGTGGGGTGTCCCGCAGTAGGTTAAGTGTAGAATCAAAACGTATAAAATTAAAACGTATATTGGGGATTGCGGGTTTGAATCTGACCATCGAGATATCGTGTAACAACCCCATAATATATTTAAGTACTTATGTCTCGTGTATATGATTACTTATAATTTTTTTGGTTAACTGTAGCTACCAGTACCTACCGCATTATTGAAATTGAGTAATTTCATTACAATACTGCATATGACTAAATAGAGTTATTTTAAATAATTATTTTATTAGTTATTCAGATTTTTCTACGTATGGATGGTGGATGATTTTATACTGCAAAAAGTATAAAAGTGCTGCAAGTGCAAACCTAGTGTCAACATAGGAGATGTATATCATCGGACTTATCCGTTTTCTTAAAAAATACAATTAACTAATATTTTTACATTATTCATATATATACATATATATTACCAATATACTTATACCTAGATTCACAATTCGATATACATGACAAATAAATATTAGATACGGTTAAAAAAAAATAGTGGATTTTCTGCCAAAATGTACACATTTGAAAAATTATAATCTATTTTTTTTTTTTTTAAACAAAGATAAACATTTTTTGAAACATATTTTACCTACTTATTTAAAAGTTGTATTACAATTTCAAATCTGGCTGACTTTTCGTTTCTACATTACTATTAAATAACCACTAATTGTTCAGTTTTCAATATCACCATTATTTGTTATTCAGTTTTGTTCACTTGTAACTTTTTATTTTTGAACTCATCAACTATCCCAACAGCATATTATCAATTTGAATCATACCCTGTGCATATCGATCAGAGCACTCTTTCTACATGCACAGAAAAAACTTATCATTGTAAAACCATCACATAATTTATTGGCTCCGCTTAGGATCTAAAATATTATAACTTTAATAATATGGGCTATTTGAATCAAAAATATATTTCTATTGTTTTGAATAAAAAATTGTCTTCGGTAATTGAGTTATCTACTGAATAAATTAACAGTACGTAAAATTTGGAATCGACAACCCTGTCTCTGTTAGCCGCTATAATCTGTATACAATGATTTTTTTTTAATTTCGCCTAGATTTTTCTTTTTGTATGTACTCATCTATGTCGAACACTTTTAAATTATAATATTTTTTTTTTTTTATTATTATTAGAATTAAGGCTTCAACTACTAAGGTCATTAGCCCGGTACTGTGGTGTGGAGTAACAGTTGGTTGGAACACGTTTTTGTATGTGTGGCAAGGATTTGTTGCTAAAAACCCGGGTGATCACCCATCCGGGAGCTAGCAACATCGGCCGGTACGTACACTCAGAGCGTTTCCGCAGTTGAGCGTACGACCGCGCCACACCAAGCCACATTATAATCTTTATACGTCTTTATAAATATAAAAATACATATTTGTAATTGAAAAAGATTAAACCGCAGCGACTGAAACCATATATTGGCACGCTGTAGATCTATGTTGTTAAATGTGTATACCTATTATATGCACACTGTACCTATATACATTGTACGTGCACAAAATCGTATTCCTGTAGGCGCAATATGCACTTTCTAGAAGTGAAAAAGTTTGATTCGTACAATATACATATATGTAATATAAACATTAAACGTATTGTAACAGTTTTACTTGTTACGGTTCGTACCTGTATTTAACAAATTGTTCTATTTTTTTCCAAAATAGATACTGCGGTGTACAAAGCCTAAAATTATATTGTGTTCCTAACATAGGATATAATAATATATAGTCGGGGAATGGGTAACGATCAGTTATTACATATGATTAAGTGTACAAATAATAAATTTAATACCATATACTATATATATATATATATATATATTAATAGCTTCCGTAGTACGTTTTTATTTTTTTTAAATCTTTACAGCGTTGTTTTTCTGCAATCACTTCGTCTGAAGACGATCATCAATTTCATCGGACGTTGTTGGTAGTAAATTGGATTTAGATTGTACTTTGATGGGTCAAGAGTATAGATATTTTTTAGTACTTTTTAAAATAATAATCGAGGGGGAGAATACGAAAATTTGTAAAAATTGTGATATTGTTATTGTTTGGTAACCACGATTGCCAAAACGTCAGACCGTCACCGGTCAGAATCGTTTTTTGTTTGCTATCGTATGGGATAATTATATTTATTGTGTAATACGTTTCACATTATGGTATAGGCATCATTGAATTTAAATTTAACGCGTCCAATCAATCACGACCGATCGCTGCGAGTCAGTGCCATCCAATCAATAACGAACTATATACATACCGTATAGAACACGAACCGCGGTTACGTTGAACACGCTTGACCACTTTTTTTTATTTTAAATAACTGTGGTTGGATAAATAAAAATTAAAAATAAATACATTTTTAATTTTTTTTTTAATAAATTTTTACTAATATCATACATTATATAACAATTGATATTCTATTATATGGTTATAATAGAAATGTCGTAATATTGTTCACAAACCATAACGATGCACGATATTATAACGCCATGACATACGTACACTCCAAAATAAATGCGTGTTTCAGGTGGCAGAATTCACTGCGGCACAACCTGTCGTTCAACGACTGTTTCATGAAGATTCCCCGGCGACCGAACCAGCCGGGCAAGGGGGCGTACTGGACCCTGCACCCGCACGCCCTAGACATGTTCGAGAACGGATCGTTTCTGCGGCGCCGCAAGCGGTTCAAACTGCCGGCCGCCGACCGGGCGTTGTTGGAGGCTACGTTCGGCAGGCCGTCGCCGTCGTCCGCCGCCGCCGCTGCCGCCGCCGCCGCCGCCGCCGACTTTGACACCGATTCGCCGCCGCTGCGCCCGCTGCCGGTCGGACTGCAGCTGGCACCGCCGCTTCCGCCGTACCGGAACAACAACGTCGTAATGTCGGCGGACGGAGCGACGTCGCCGGTCGGCACCGAACAGTCGTTGTCGCCGCCGTCGATGCACACCGCCGCGTCCTTCGCGACGGCCACTTCGATGGCCAACCACCTGCACCGACAACACAAGCCCAAACCGTTCACCATCGAGAGCATCATCGCCCCGGGCGGCGCCTCCTGCAGACGTCACTCGTCCGACGACGACCACCGTCGCCACCGGGACCGCGACGGCGGTGACGACGAGGCTGCGCCGCCGGACGTGCCGCGGTCGTCGTCGTCGCCAACGCCGCCGCCGCCGCCGCCGCCGTCGCGGACCGAACGACCTCATCGCCGGTATCCGCCGCCGGTGAGTCTGCTACCGGGACAGCCGGGACATCACCTGGCCGACCATCACCAGCAGCAGCAGCAGCAGTTCCTCCACAACAGTCATCACCATCACCCGCACAACGGCGGCACCAACGGATACGCCGAGTTGTACGCGTACCTGATCCAACAGCAGTCGTTCGCCGTGGCCACCGCGGCCGCGGCCGCCGCGTCCAGCATGTTCCCCGGACCGTCCGCCCCACTGCCGCCGTTCCACTACATGCCGCACCATCACGTCACCACCACCGCCGCCGCAGCCGCCGCAGCCGCCGCTGCCACCGCCTTGCCGCCGTTCCCGCAGTTGGCCAACTTTACAAACCTACACGACTGCGGTACGGCAAGTGTAATATAATAATAATAATAATAATAACGATTATAGTTTTATGCGTCCGCGATGATCATAGCCGAAACTCTGCATGTCAGAATTCCGATAACGCGATTGGATATCGACTGCACATTTTTTTTTATTATTATTAAAGTTTTCCTGACTTATATCATCTAAACTTAGGTATGTAGTAGTGGTGTCACTAATATCCGGGATTCCAATACTATTATAGGATAATCCGGATATCCGAATCCCAATAATATAACGGATAAAATCCGAATAATCCGGATGTTTTAAACTTGTTGCTTAATTATAAAAACTTAAATATTTGTTATTTAATTTATAGGTATTAGACTGTGTTTTATTTAAAACGGTAAAACTTAAAATTCAAAAAAAAAAATGTTAAAATTATTATTATTGTTTAAGTGTTTAATATTTGCTAAGACGTGATTTATATTCTATAATACGAAATATAATATTATTAACTACTACCAACTGCGTCAACCGTCAACATATTTTTAAAATTTCCCTTTATAATAATTAGATATGTGAAAATTTGAATTATTCGGATTATTCGGTTATTAAATTTTGGATTCGGATATCCGGATAATCCGGAAATCCAAAAATCTGAATTTTTGACATCACTAGTATGTAGAGCTGCTATTTTTGACATTTATATACCGGATCATAATGGTAGTTAGTAGAACTATGGATTGTTTATTTATTTATTTTTTTTTTATTTTGAACACTAAAAAGATAACTTTAACATTGTAACAATTTAACAATTATACAAAATAAATATACAAACAGTATCTACAATAAGTTAGTAATTTAAGACATCATGTGGACGACCACGTTGGAGTTTACGACTGTTTGGACGGGCATACAGCCTAAAATGTAGTGGGGGCCACATGATTTTTGTAGTTGGCTGAAAAACCTTACCGATAGGACCTTGATGTTGTTTTGGATAGTTCGTAATTTGAAGTCTGAGTGTTGCATATCGTTACGAACAAACAAGGGGGCATTTGAGATTACCCGTAGGACTTTGGATTGTAGCACTTGAATTTTATTTGTGTGAGTTGTGGCACGTTGACCCCAGACCAGGGCGGCATATAGAATTAGAGGACGAATGATTTGTTTATATAGCAGTAATGAGCACTTCCAGCTCAGTGAAGTTTGATGATTAACTAGTGAATATAGTATCTTTAAACGTTGGTATCCTTGTTGTAATTTGGAAGATATGTGAGGATTCCAAATAAGTCTGGTATCTAATATTACTCCTAGATATTTAATATTATGAGACCAAGCCGAAGTAGAGCGAAAAGAACTACCGAGCTTTTCGATGGATCGAGGACTATTTTCCAATTTTGCGCCCATTTTTGAATTCCGTCAATATGAGTTTGGATGTTTTCTGTCACTTTTTCTATTTTATCAAAACTAGTATATATGACAATCATCCGCGTACAGAGCTATTTCTGTGTTCGGTGTTGTGGGAAAGTTGGGATATGTATAGGTTGAAAAGTATTGGGGATATTTTTGAACCTTGTGATACACCTGCTTTAATTTGTTTGGTATCCAAGTTAGCTTCATCAATTTGTACGAAGAAACTGCGTAAATGGAGAAAAAATCTAATAATATTGAAGATAACTGTGGGTGTGTTAAGACATTTTAGTTTGTAAAGCAGTCCGTCATGCCAAACCTTATCGAACGCATTTGCTATATCCAGGAAGGCCGCTCCGGTGTGTTATTTTTTTTTCGAATCCATTGCTTATGTGCTCCGTAATTCAAAGAAGTTGTTGAATCGTTGAGTGATTCAGTTTAGAACCAAATTGACAGCGAGGTATTGCGTCTGTTGCGTTTAAATGACTAATAAGTCTAGAGTGGATGACTTTCTCAAATATTTTTGAAACCGACGATAACAAGCTTATGGGCTTGTAATTATTAGGGTCAGTATTATCTTTGCCAGGTTTTTTAATTATTATTATTTTGGCCTTTTTCCAAGCCGTAGGAAAGTAGCTCAGTTTTAACAGAGCGTTAAATAAAACTGTCAAAAATACTACCGCTTTGTTTGGTAGTTTCTTTAATATTGAATTGGTGATCAGGTCGTGTCCAGGGGATTTATGGGTCGGCAGTTTTTTAATTATTTCTAATAGTTCTAATGGATTTGTGTATGAAAAAATATTTCGAGAAAGAATTTCAGCTTCACTTAGTTTTTAGGACATCAAATTGTCGGTTACGACATAATTTAGAGGGTTAAGTGTGAAGGTGTTTTCTAAAGTAGTAGCAAACAGATTACATTTTTCAAGAATTGTATTGACAAAGTTATTTTCAGACTTTAGAGGGGGGATTTTGTTGTTATTGGATTTAACTAGCATTTTGGTTGCTAGCCAGAGATTAGAATCTTCAGGGTATATCGGGGATAAGTATTTTTGATATAAGTCTATTCTGTGTTCCGCAAGTAGTATTTTAACTTTTTTGGTAAGAAAATTTAATTTTTGGCGGTCTTCTGGTCTTCTGTAAAGTTGCCATTGTTTCTTTATGAGATGTTTGTTCTTTATTAAATTTTGAATTGATGGAGTAATTTTGGATACGTAGTTTTTATTAATCGTGCTTTTTTGGACCGTTGTACACAGTTCTGTGGCTTTGGAGATTGTTTCCCGGAGATGAGAAATTGTTTCATCGGCCATTAATTTGTTGGAAATGTATTTGGAGATTATGATATTTTCTGATATGTATTGCTTGAATTCATCCCAGTCTGGTTTTCCGTTTAAAAGTTTATGAGTTGATTCTATGTGCGCTAGTGATGCGCCTACTAATATTCTTATTGGTGAATGGTCCAGATCTAATTCGAATAAAGGTTCTTGATTAATTCGATTAAATCGACTGCAAATAATGCATATATGTTGCTGGCTTGTCGACGAACCGACGATTTAGAATACTACTTGATATTTGTATGGCATTTATATAATACATTAAAATTATGTCACGTGAATGTCTTACTAAAGTTTTCTGAGGATTCCCAAACCTATTTTCATATATACTCATTCACGATAAATTTTAATTTCTAAATGATATATGCGGTTGACGGTTTTATAGATGCACACGAACAATTGTCGAAAGTATAATGTGAAACTGCCTATTCTCAAAATAAGAAATAACTTTTAAATAATAATATTATATATGTAAGTACAGACTTTGTGCTGCATCTTAATCCTTGACGTGCCACCCTATTAAGTACAGCGCACTGCGCACACTTATATCGAATGGCATTCATAATACGCGTAACAATGAGTATAAATAACACCTATAATATATTGTATATTTTGTTTGTTACCACAACATAATATGAGATACCTATATGATTTACGAACAATTAATATAATTGCGTTAATATTATTATGTAACATAACATTTTATTATTTATCTAATAAAATTATTAAAATTACCTAATAATAAATAATATCAATTTTATTCATTTCAAATCGCCTTAGATAATAAAATATATATTATTCAATACTACGTGCCTAACCTAATGATTCAACGGATAATTTATTTAAAAACTATTATTATCTAGGTAACTATAATATTTAAGGCTTTTATTTTGAAGTTTTTTTTTTATTTATTCAAGTGGTGTTTAATTTTCAATATTTTATCTACAACAATGTAAACTTTTTCTTACTTTGCCCTCGAAAATCGGGCATTATAATACAATATCCGACTTCCTACTTTGCCCGTAATATATACAATACAACGTATACGTTAGGAGAAATTCCAAGAAAAGCCTCACTAAATAATCGCTCACAACACATAAATATTAAGTATTATGGCGCTGTTGTTTCGTACGATTCATATTAAATAATCATATATATATATATATATATAGATCATATAGGGCATAATGCATAGTGTATATACCTATGCCCCTATATAATACATAATATATCAAATAACTATTCATAGTTTATAGATCGCGTGCATATATAAAAGATCTGATACTACGTTAATATTATATTATTGTGGCCAAAAATTGTATACAACTGAGAAGGGTTTGAATTCGGCAGGATAAAAGTCGCGAAAACGTCTAGAATATAGGACGTTTAAGTCTTTAGATATCGGTGCAAGTATGTCACATATGGTAACATAATATGTTACTTATACCTACATTGCTGATGTAGATGTAACCTAGGCGTAGTGTATAGCATTAATCGAGATAGATGTACACGTGGCTTTTTTTTTTTTATTATAGTAATACGATAATTTGACGTTAGTGTTTTACTGCATTTATGTTATACTGCGAAACAATACTATTTCACGAAAGAGATTAAATGTAAAAAAAAAAAAAATTAGAAATTAGTCATTAATAATTGCAGTTTAAAAACGATAATTTTCACGTATAAATAATTGGTCCAAACTATTAGCAAGTTTATCATGTATAATGTTTTATCCAACCGATCGAAACTTGCCTTTTCTTTATTATACAAATAAATTATTATTATTATTATTATTATTACTATATCTACCTAGATTCATACTACTACGAACAATTTAATTTTTAAATACAAGTATAACATAATGGGTACCTACCAATGTACATAAATACTATTATAAACCCTATTATATAATAGGTACACCGTACACTATATTTAAAAACACGAATAAACTAATAAATGATTTAAATTCATAGGTATTGGGATAATTTTGACCAATCAACCAAATATGTATCTATTATTGTTTATTTCGTATATATTTAATATATAAGTACAATATGGCGTTGGTACAAGCAGTCGTATTCTATGGGTACAGTGTTATGTAATATACAATGATATTATATTATACACCTATTAAACAGATTATGAGTAATCTCCTATACGTGCGAGAGGCTCGATGACATTATATATATATATATATATATATATATATATATATTTATAATATATCAATTAATTTGTAAAACGAATACGTTTTTCATTTTTGTGCACACCCATAGGCGTATAGCGTTTATGGCTATGTTACATTATGTATACATACATGCGTTTAAGCGTTTTCGGTTAACGATTTTTCTTTCTTTTTTTTTTTTTTATTATTATTAAATATAATTTATTATTAAGGTGTACTCATTTTTCTCCTTGGTAGGTACTTCTTCTAAATGATTATCATAACCGTCGGACCCATTGTCCGCGTTTCAAACGTGTAACGAGCCCACCTCGTAG
The DNA here is from genome assembly GCA_014851325.1 of Pentalonia nigronervosa. Taxonomy (NCBI): domain Eukaryota; kingdom Metazoa; phylum Arthropoda; class Insecta; order Hemiptera; family Aphididae; genus Pentalonia; species Pentalonia nigronervosa. Next base: position 11,975 of record JACXSJ010001443.1, read on the forward strand.
TGTATTTATAACGTGTATAGGCATTAATGCCTATACACATACACACGCAATATTATACTCACTTACACAAAATTTCGTGTTAAAGTTGTATTGTTGCTGCAGTTGTTGCACGCGTCGTGTAATGTGCTTCATAAAATATCATACCCGTGCGCATTGTTCGGAAAGCTAATATTAATACGGCGTGCTCAAGTTATCGTTACATAACGTATTGTGTGCATAATACGATGTAGCAGGCGTATTTATAATAGGCACTGATGTGTGTAATAGGTAACGTGTATTCCTATTTCCTGCGACACGAATATTATATGCTTTATGGTGGTTTGTATTAGTAGGCATTCTATTTTCCGTCGGATGATAATGTTATATTATCATAATATTGTCTGATGTATTTATATAAAACACGACCGTCGTTGTACACGACTTGTACTAAAAAAAAAAAAAAAAGAACACACACACAATCGTATAAATTTCGTTTTGATATTAAAATAGCTGTAGGTGTCGCGCGCGGACGAAATCTCGTCCACTAGACCGCCTCTTGTTTACGTTTAATTTACAGCTACTTCGTGATTTATGATTGTAATACAATTATTGTATAATGCTGCGCTTGTCTGTTGCCCACTTACGTGCGTACTATTCACGAGTATAGTGAGAATGCACATCGGGTGCACATATTCATGTATTATTATTATTGTCATTGATCGAATAATATTTATTTAGTACAATATAATATTATATAATAATAATAATGGTGCCAAATCGTTGATATAAATACCGGTACGGGCCTGGGCGTCCGGTCGTTTATTGTTTTGGGTGCTATACATTTTTAAAATACCGTATATTATATATTATATTATTTGTAAAATTGTACAAATATTTAAAAAAAAGAAAGGGTACTCCACTCCCCCCTCCCCGCGTTCCCGGTCCAATTCGAGTGCAATTTCTGCTTGTAGTACTGTTTGAAAAATCCTGCTCTCGTATATTTACGATTTATAGACGACTGATGGAAAACCGTTAATGTTACTTTTGAATAGAAAATACAATATTATGTGCATTCGACTTTCGGCCTGTGTTCCGGTGGGTACACAAAACGCGTGCATTTTTGTCAGTCGTGTTTCGGTTGCAGTCGCAGCACCGGCGCACCGCATGGTTTGAGATCACCCACGCACGTGCGTCATGCGTTTTGTCCATCGCGCGGCTAATCTATCTATCTATTTTTTTTCACCGTCGTGCCGAAAACGCGCGGAATTGCGTTTCGGAAAGTTGATTTAGGGGGACAACGTCACAGTTTTCATAATCAGTAATTGAACATTTATAAAACCGCATTTAATTTGCCGACTGTCATAAAGTGACTGATTAATTTAGAGCCCGGAATTATGTGCAACTGCATGTTTGTACATGGTGCAGGTACGTGTCTATGTACGGGGATTTGAAGTGTCGACGGTTCATATCACACCGAATTCGGATAGCAAAATGTATTTTACATACATCGCACATTTGGAGGATTATTGCGAATTAGTTCATAAATGAACATGTTACATGCATATGTAATGGATTTTTAATCAATTGACGTGTTCATTTTCATTTCTAAGTTTTTTTAAGAGTTTTAGACGTTTCGTTTTAAATAATCTGCAATATTCACAGTGCATTTTTCATTTATATATATATTTTTAAAGTTATTCGATATTGCATTTTTACGTATTAAAAGTTTGTTTCGATTTAAATTATTTGAGTGTTTCTTTGTTTCTGATTTAAACTTTAGTGGTTTAGTCTCTTCTCGATAATGGTAATTTATTTTTAATTATTTTTTCTTAAGTAAAATATAATGCATATAATTGCATAGTTAATCACTTTTTATACCTATGCATATTTGTATCATATTTGGCATTTTGTTAAATTTATAATTCTGAGATCTACAGTAATTATATACTATGAATTTTTAAATCAGTACACTATTGTGCGCAGTATACGAAATAGTCTCGTACTGAATATGACAAGGCTTTTAATAACAAGCTAAATTATTTGAGATTATAGTTATTATATGGTTTGCTTTGTTCGTCGAATGAAGTCAGGTCGTTTATTTTTTTGTAATATTATGAACACATTAAGGTATGCTATATATTTTTTGTTTTTAGTTAAGAATTGTATGTACCAACAATTAAAATAATATATATATATATATAGAAATATTGAAAATTTTAAAAAATTGATTGTTTTATATTATTAGTGGATACGAAAAAAAAAGTAGTTGATATAGTAGAGGTTAAAAATTAGTGTTTTCTATTAGCTTAACTTGTCCTCTAAACGATATTATATAATTAAGTTGCGGTATATTACATAGAAGCTTTTTTATATTAAAAATAGTAAATGTACCTTCAAGTTCGAGAAAAATTCTAATTCACAGTAAAACCAATAAGGACAAAAATATTATTTTACTTTAATTTAAACATATTAAATAGAACAAATATACTTTAATCAATTTTTTTTATTTCTCAAAAAATTAAATTTAAAAATTAAAAAACAATATATAACTCATATTATAGGAATTTTCAAAAATCGGTTAAGGACTTAATAAATACAATGCACAATGTAAAAACTTAGTTTAAAAATTAACTAAGCACCCAAAAAATAAAATAATTTTATAGGTAAACAATTTTGTCTTGCTAAAAAAATATACTTTTTGAAACACTGTGCATGGGTCTAAAAGACCAAATATAATAGGCTTTTTACAGCATTTCTTACCTACCTACCAACTGGAGGTTTGATCGGATTGATAAAAAGTAAAAATCATTTAAAATGGAACGGTTGACATTTAGGCATAAAGGTACACTCGATTTACTGACAAATATTTACTTCGGCATGGACACCGCCGCTGTATAATATGCGTAGGATTAAATCTAATAATAGAAGGGTGCCCCGTTCACAATTACAGCAAACACCCTAAATTCATACACTATATAGTATATGTTTTCGATGTAATGCCGTATTGCGCTATAGTGCTTGCCTACAAATAATAATTACGATATTGCTGTGTATTATTATATTATTATGTTCGCAAACTCTATAGGTATATATATATATATAAGTACTCAAACGCGGGAAAAAGTAATTCTTTCAACTCGTCCCTCGAGTGTTGATAGTATATAATATAGGTATAATATACTATATATATATATATATGGGAACCTATGCTGTTCGTGTTCAATAACGTCGACTTTAAGTCCACGTTCCACGCAACGGCGGTTTATAACTTACTAGTTCCGCCACTGGGGACTGCCGCAGCGGTGCAGAGGGTATATACATACATGTACGTGCGACCTGGCATAAAAATAATAAGCGACTTCTCCTCGAGGGGCATTGAGTGTATATACATCCAAACTTATTTTCGAGGGCGCTCTTCGAGCTGGTATGAGTGATTTGATGTAATAAAAAAAAAAAAACGACAAGCAGAGCGGGTATAAATTGTGTACCACCCCATATATATATATATATATATATTATTATTATACTAGCGCGTATATATGAAAAAATTCCTACGTGAATTGCGTGACTACAAACTTGATAAAACGGATCACTCTTTTTTTTTATATAATCGTATATATAGGTACTAAATATACATAATACGACCTATTACATTATTAGCTTGTGCTGAGATGTTGTACCTATTGTTGAACGTTAAAAAGTTTGGAAATATACCTAACCTATACCTATTGATATTGTATGAATGATATTTTTCTTAAAATTTTGTAATTTGTGGAAAACGGTTAATCATTTCGTATTGAGAAACTGTGAAAAAAAAATACACTATCCTATTACTTATTCTTAAATTGCACGCCATACCTATAATATCTAAATGTCAAATTGATAATAATAAAATGTTATTTCGTTTGAATTAAGAATATGTACTGATAATTTAATTGCAAACGATTTGGCAACCGTCATATTTTAATCATACAATCGGGTACTGGTTGAGTGGCTTTTCGCATCAGACCAATTACTGTTCAGACGTGAAATATAATATATTTTATTATATTTGTATATTTAGTTGCAGTGTTGTATTGCAGGTACACGATTTTCCATGGGTTTTCGTGTCCTCTGGTATAATTATACTAATATTTGCTTGCCAATTTCACATTATACCTATCATATCGGAATTAAACAAATATTAATTATGCGCGGTGCTTATAATATGTATATAATATACATAAATATTATCATTATTTTATCGGTATCTATATATTATACTTATCTTATTTTATTATTATTATTATTATTATTATTATTATTATTACTATTGTTGTTTATTTCTTCAAAAATATAATGGGCTTGCTGAACTGGTTCGTGTAGGGGCCCACGAGATCACGGTTTAAAATATAATTATTATAAATATTTATATTAATACGTTTTTTATTTTAACTGTTTTGCAGTTTTAGACTCCTAAAATAAAGCTAACTAAAAACATACAATGTAGGAAACAGTAATTTATTTAATGAGAATTATAATGTAATACATTATGATAAAATATATTATTATACAAGCAACTAGATTAAAGGTGTAAAATATTTAAAGTTTTATATTTTGTTCATTCTGCAAACAATTAGTTAATTTTTTTTTTAAACTATTAAAGAACTGATTTGTTTTAATGTGAAATGGTAACATATTATATATTTTTGACCCAATACATGAGAAAGTGGATTGAATTAGTTTTCTGTGCATTAAAGGTACAGTAATATTTTTGATAATTGCCTTGTGATATAACCATAATGTTCAATACTATGAGTTAGGTTATTTTTAATATATAAATTACTGATGCTCAATAGAACAATTTTTTATTGGTTGTTTATTTAATTCTTTGTGTAGATATTCAACCTGACATAAATAATTATTTTTTTAAATAATTTGCATTATTCTAATTTTTATTATTTTTAATGGATTTAGTGTTGCATCTGAGGCACCCAAATAGTAATACCGCAGTTAATTATTGTTTCTATTAGTGCTTGGTATACGGTTCTAATTTTCTTAATTTCTAGTATGGGTAGGTAATGAAAGCAATGCAATAAGAAACAAAATACGAATTTACCAAACCGATTGTAATATAAAATATAATAAGTACCAATAACTGTTTTACATTGACGCATGCAATGTGTGGGACTTTCATGTTGTGTTACCTTTTTTTTTTTTGCATAGGTCGTGTAACTTTATATGCACACACACACACACACACACACACATACATATATATATAAATTATAAACCTGCTCGTGAATGGAGTAAAAAATCAATAAGAAGATTAATTGCCCGTTTATGTTTGAGCATACGATAAGTCGTTTTTTAAAACACACAGCTAAGACAATGTAACGAATTGTATATAATATGACGTATGTATATATATATATATATATATATATATATATGATTTAGTACGTTTTTGAATAGTATAATAATTATTTGAAGGTCAGTTGAAGGATTTATATCTGGCTGTGATTTAATTAATTTCCATTATATATATATATGCGTCTCGAGTTTAAGTACGTACGCGTATTTATTAATCACCCAAACCTTCCCAAGACAAATAAAGTAGATCGGTTTTGTCTTTGGAAGGTCGACAGTTGTTTTTTTTTTGTGCTTATGGAAAATAATTCTATTATCAAAACTAATTGACGCTGTATTGTGGCAATAAAAAGCGAGTGTGTATTATGGAAATGATGTTAGTTACCGTTTCTCTATATGCAAGTTTTTTTCGGTTTTGGAGTCAATTCCGGTATTTTATTTCATAATTATTTGATACCTTATATTGTATTATCTTCAATAAGTCAAACGTAATCGATCTACACTCTGCATCGGTATAATAATAATTATAATATTGTATAGGTAGTATAATAGGCTTAGGCTCGTGTGAATGACCGGTTATCACCGATTCCGTATTTTTTTTTTTTTTTTTTGTTAATTTATTTATATATATATATATATTTTTTATTATTATTATTATTCGACTAAACGCGTGCACATTATCACGGCGCGAGAGGGGTCGGAACCAATAGTGATAGAATAACAATTATTATTATACTCAAAAGGTGAAAAATGATGGTGTTTATAGGTACCCACATCGTCTCCACTTAAGTTCTGGTACGAGATTAAGATCATCGGATCTAACGCGTCAGTTTTGTGGTGTAAAGAAAAGCAGATGTTTTATTTAATAATAATAAAGGTGTCGGGCGCATTACGCGCAAACGACTGCACACCGATATATATATATAGGTATACTTAGGTACCCAAAATACATATTATACGCACCTGGAGAGCCCGGTGTTGATTTTCTTCCATGTTCTACAATTACACCTAGGTGTATATCTATACACACGGTCGGCTTCCGGAGGGGGTAACGGCGAGTATATTATAAAATCTTAGTGCTGAAGGCTTTATATAAACGTGTAATTAATTGATAATCATCTTTTGGGTTTACACTTTTTTTGTTATATTATTACTTACGTACATTACATAATATCTTTTTGTACGTATATATAATAAAATACTACTATAATGTAGTGGGTATAATTGATATTAGTTTTACCATCGGTGCACGTGGAAGGCGCAACAAAAAATTACACACGTTCAAGGTTGTGCTTGTATGTTGTTCGTGCAGCAGCAGTGGACAATAAAAATAGTAGACAAAAACTGCAAAATTTCGATTTGTCACCTCATCTGTTACATTATTTTTATTCAAAAATCGGTAGTACGTCTACTCGGGTACATATATATATATATAATATATTGGTCCTGCGACTGCATCTACTGAGTAAAAAATAGATTACATAAAACGATTATTAATAAACAGGCGCGTTTTATAATTGGTGAATTATGTTGTTGGTATATTCATGAATAATAGTTGATTTCAACAGGGATTTAATGCAATAATAATTTTAAAAACTGTATTCAAATTAAGCGTTAAGGATTGAAGAAAGTTTTTTTTAATAAAATTAATATACCTATTCTATAACATTATATCATGTAATATCATACATCACATGTTTAAACTATGACAATAGGTTATGTTTGGCATAACAGTTTTAATTCCTAGAAACATTTTTATCTAGTTTTATTACACGAAGAGTTTGAAGCTCTATATTTTAATCTTAGACCAATTAATAAAATATGTATTAACAATATACAGAGTAAGCTAGGTTGAATACCTATATCTACTTACGTTTTAAATCATTTCAATATGTTCCGATTTAAATATTATCTAATGAAAATTAAATTATAATCTATTTTTTTATTGCTTCATATGATCACATAGCGTCATGTGCCTAAATAACTATTGCTACGTAGGTAAATACTTCAAAAATATAAAACACGATTGATAATTTGAATATTGCTTTTTTTTTTTTGGTTTTTTGGTTCAACATCTAATGTATTTTAAGCGTAAGTTTAAGTATACCTAAACATCAATTACTGAAATGATTAGTTTTATTTTGATACAAAATATATTTATTCTGTTAACGAAACCACTGAATAATTAATGACCACCCTAAAATATTTTAAATACTATAGACTTAATCCGGGAGAAGATTCACTTAATAGAATGTATTATTATTTTGCTTTCAAAAAACATATTTTATGGCAATTAAAATGCTTCGAAAGTGTTTTGTTATTTAAAAGTGGTGGCCGTTACATTAATTAAATGATAATACTAATTATAAAGTAAAAATGGAGGTATAATAATTCATATGAATAAATTCACTTAATTGTTTTGCAAGGTTCAGATTGCTTTTAATTCGGTAGATGCAATTCATTTAAATAACTTGCCTTTATAAATTACTCTGTATAATCTGGCCGTTATTTTAACAAATAACACTAATCCACCAGAGCAAAACAAGTTAGTAAAAATATCAAAAGGAAGAAAAAATTGATTTGCCAATTAAAAAAAAATATATATATATATATTTAATTATTAATTTAAACTGCCATTCGCCTAACCTACAAATATTGTATTTACACTACGTATAGGTACAACGTTAACCGCTAGTTTGTTGAGGTACCTTATTATTCCGTTTATGCGATTAATATTATCTATGTATGATTAAGCCGTATCGGTATACGTGAGTTTCCGTATGTCATTAAAAATAAATAATAAATGATAAACCTTTCATGAATATACCTCTTTGCGTAGTTTTATTGACTTAGGTCAATATTTCAATATCCGTTATATGATTATTGAAAACTATTATTTTTCAAACTAGAACCAAGTTTAACGAATAGTATAATAATTGGAAGGTTTAATGGCCTTTGGAAAAAATACGCAATATGTCTTAAATAAATCATTGATTACACTATACTTCGTATTATCATGTTTACGCTATTAAATACCTACAATTTATTTTATCAAATTTAAATTCTAAAAAACAACACTAACAATTTAATATTTTATATTAAATCAAATAAAAATGTAGACATAGGCGATTAACACAATTAACTGTTATTTATTGTTTTTTTTTTTTTAGTATTATTTTGCATATAACACTGTAATAGTTCCATTTTTTTCAATCACGAATTTGATAAATAATATAGATGACATTTTAATGTACGTTAATGTAATAATTAATTCCAACAGGTACAAATTATTTTTTGATCTGTATTATATAATAATTGTATGGTGTAGGTAGGTACTTCAGATAATCGATCCCTTGAAATAGTAGTATTATGAATAATAAAAAAACATTTTTTATGGTTATATAGAATATAATATACAGACGAATATATTTCGATGTAAAATAATCAGTCAACATAGTTTAATTACACAATAGAACTGTTAATAATGACTATTGAAGAATTCTACTAAAATAATTGTTAAAATGTTAAACATCTTCAATTGTTAAAGTTAACGAAGAAAATGATTTGTATTACTTTATGAACCTAATCTTATTCATGTTTTTTTCTCTCCGAATAAAATTATTTGAAAACGATTTCGTTTTATTACTATATTGTATTATTTTATTTCAACACTTTTAAGCAATTTCATCATGCCACTCGTTTCGTATAATTTATAATAATATAAGAATATATTATATAGAACACATATAAAGCACAGCGCTTTATCTATCAACGGTTTATCGTTACAGAATACTGATGTGTATGTAAATTAAATTATTCACTATAGGTATTAACATTTTTTGTTTAATAATATAATCTATAATATATCGACATGTCATAGGTACTTACATACATTCCATTACGTGGCCATGTACGTCATGCTTCTAAATCGATGTTTAGTATGAACTCGTAAACAAACATAATTCATGATGATCTGCAAGATATTACCGAGTTCATTAAAAAGGTATAGAACACTTTCAGTTTTTATTTATCATACTCCTATTTTGGTTCATTCATTAAATAAATATTGTGCACACAAATAATTTTGATCGCTATTAAATATAGGTAATACATACAGGTATTGTAGGTATTGTCATGACTTTAATATTACATAAAGATAAGACTATTGTACCTTAGATGTGATTCACGACAAAAAAACGATTGCAATTTGTAAACGAAATACATAGAATACCATTAAGTCAAAAATAACACAAGACAAAATAATTTAAAATCCATTCACTTAAAAGTTATAAATATTGGTTTCAAAGAAATATTTTTTCCGCGCGATTTTTACTTAGCAAATCAATCCAAGAATTTGTTATATTCCGTTTTTGGGGTATTCCCCGCATTAGATATTATTTTTAGCGATAAAACGATAAACGCAAAATTTGTTTGACGATAAACTCAAAAATTGTGTAACGTTTAGATTGTAAATAACGTCACTTGTAAAAAATTTTGCAGAAATTTTGCCAATATCATAATCATTGATTATAAATACTATGGTGTTTAAATATTATCGACGGTATTAAGTAACGCAAATCAATTTTGTTTTCTTTTTTGACATATCGTCGGAGAGTGTGTAACCGTAATTAATATTGAACACGAATAATGGATTGCCTATGTGTACGCCAAATGGCGTAATTGCAGATTTGGAATCAATAATATTGCCTATAGCAATTGACAGACCGACTACGCGTCTTCAACGGTTTTTTACTTATAATACATGGTGGGGGGGGGGTGTAGGTTTATCATTAAAATCGTCACTTCCTATAATGTAATAAACAGTACGGTAAAACAAAGGTGGTTATACGCAGACATTTGATGTCTATATACATATTAGTTTTCCAAACTCCTATTAGTTGGGCATTATATATGGTGTACACGCGCACAGGTACGATGATTACACGTGTATCATAAAATATTTTTCTACGCTATAAGACTCGAACGCAAACTGTGCGCGAAGAGTGAAATAAAATCATAGCTTTTCGCATTTTGCCGGCGCAGTAAATAACAGCAACGGCAATAATAATAATAATAATAATAATAATAAATCCGTCGTGGGTACACAGACTCATTGACTCTGCCGCCTCTTCGGGAAGGCACGTTGGGGGGGGAGGGGGGCCATAAAAAAATAAACAAGGCTGCGAAGAGCGAGTTTATATTTTGCGGTCCCGTATATTTGTTCCGTCGCCTATCGTGTCTACACGCACACACGCATAAACACAATAATAACAACTCGCGTATGAAAAGAAGAAGAAGAAGAAGAGGAAGAAACCTTTTATTCTCGTAACCGCAAATATAGTACGTTCGCCCGACACCTGGGCCGCCCGCGTGTGGTGCGGCTCTCCAGACGAAAATTATACGACCTGACCGCTGCCGCCGCCGATGTGTGCCTTGAACGCGCATGTAACGCGCCATTGTACCGGGTCGGTCGGGTACACACACCACGCCGACCGCTCGCGTTTATCTTTTTAAATTCCAATTACCCTCCCTGCGCGCGCTCGCATTATATTGTATTATTGTACTGTTGCTGCTGCAGCAGTACCTCCATATATCACACGGCCAGCACATAATAATATTATCATACGCCCGTAATATATATATATATATACTGTGCACAGCCACACATTAGGTGTATACGCGTGTAAATGTACTTGTGTCGGGTCGTTCGCGGCCGTCCGACCGCAAAACACTTCTGCGATGCCCTCTCGACGTGAATATTATTATGATGTGATATGTGTGCACCCGTATGACTTATGTGTAGCAGACGAGCAATAATAACGTTTTACCTCTACGATATTATCGTGCGTGTGATATATTTTATAATATTATACTGGCTCTTTTGTTGTTGTTTTGTTTTTTTGTTTTTTTTTTTTTGTTCACACGCCGTCCGTCCGTCAAACTCGCGGTGGCCAGACGCCTCGCCTCAACGCACACGATCGGTCCGAAACTGTTATGTAGAGGCACCTGCACCGAGCATTAGACGTTTATCGCACTTGTGTACATAGTCAATACGCATATAATATCACGCGCATCTAAATAAATACCCGTGTAAGACATGCGATTTCGTAGATCCTATCTGATCGGGCGGGCGCGGTCCCGTTTTCCCCGTTGTTGCACGGTAGCGCTCGACCGCGCAGGCATAACGGCGCGAGATCGTCGGCCGCAGAAATTTCAATATTTCGAACACTATAATGTAATACAAGCGCTACGGCATAACGATATTGTTATTATAATTTTACGTTTTTACATACTGTATTATGCGATAATGATCCAAATATCGATTAAAACATATGTTTAGAACGTAAATCAACGTAAAAGGGACGAGCAGCTGGTTAGAGAGGAAAACTAACGAAGGTGTACCTGGAATTGTTAAAGAAAAACGCACATTCATAAGTTCAGTACGTTGAAAAATGGTTAGACATGCCCCGAGACGCACGGAGGAGCTGCAGCATATAATTTATAGAAGGCGTTGTTGAAGGGAAAAACAACTCGTAGTTCTTGTATAAAGAAGAAATTAAAAATTATGCAAGATTCGACGCTTTTAAGGAACTATTATATGAGAAAAGTCGAGAAATTTATACTAGAATGGAGAATTTGATTTATAGACCAAAAACTACGGGTTGGAAAAAAAAAAGAATGATACATTGTAAAAATGGCCATATTATAGTTGTACCTACTTGCGTATGATACTACGGATGCAAATATCTCCTGCTTTTTTAAATCTTTTTAAATCTGATATTTAAAAACTATTTCTGTATATTTAGTTATAAAATAAATATTGCTAATAAGTAATAAACGACGAATTTGACGGTATGCATATTATATTGGCAACGATAGCGAATATGTGTTTTATTTGTGTTATAATTGCTTATTATGACGGTTGCTACAGACGTCTTATATGTTCGTTTTTTTTTTTTTACTCACAGTTGTACAGACTACCGACGAATATTGTGTTCAAGACAGTGCTGGTTGCGTGCAGAATCCATAGTTCTGTTATTCTGCAATAATGTAGCTTAAATGGTCGTTTTGTACAATAGTCAGGGATAGAAAAGTTGGTATTTGCATTTGCCGCTGAATATTATGTATGGCGTATATTTTAAAGAACACGCTTTTATTTACTTCTAATTTTCTCGTATCCCGTCAGTAAACCATTATGTGCAACGAACATTGTGTGGCGTCTACTAAAAACCTATGCATTATATTTTATTTACATTTTACGCGTAATAAGTATGTCGCGTGTGCGTTGTCCTTCGTAAAATTGTATACCTATACATATATTATATATATATATATATATATATAGGTAGGTTTTTTGCAATTCATGATCTGCGTACGTCTGTCTGTGATATTATTGTAGACACAATATATCAGCGATGCAATACGCCGCAATTATTGCGCCTTGAAGCGCTTTCCGGTGGGGATAACTTCCAAATCGTCCAATTAAAAACATCCAGATCATAATGGTTCTAATATATATGTATATATAATAGAGTCCACAGCAATAACATCGCGGTTGTTTCCTGCTGCGACTGTCCATTAACGAATAATCGTCGTGAGGTATGAAGAGTTACTTATATCTGTTTATTTTATTATATTATGTTCTCAGCAGCACACGCAATAAGAAATTTCAATGTCAAACTCGCCACTTTCGCTTGTGCCTTGGTTTAATACAGACTATTTATTATGATTTGGACCATATTATTTTGGTCACTATAACAATAAAGCAAAACATATTAGGATATATTCGCCGCAAAAGCATGACGTACATCATCATCGTGCGTGTCTATATATATAGATCGTATAACATATATTATATAGGCACTCAGTTATTCGTTTTCACACCAAGCATATATATTGTGTAATATTGTAAATAATAGTAATGGACAAAAAATTGTCACGCTCCGGTAACATTGGCATAAAAAAACGCGAACAAATTTACAGCGGCGCGCTTTTCATTATAAATAATATATTGTCTCGTGCGCGTATTCCATGATATCACGAACGAGTTGAAAAAAAGCTAATCGTCTTGAACGAAAAAAATATCTGGAAATCATAAATACCGTGAACAATACTACGTATATAATATATTACTTATTTAATACTTTTGTGTTTATATTGTTTAATATAATAAAATATAAATTATATAATATAGTCTCACTCGTAGACAATGTATATAAACTATGTATATATGAAATGTATTATGTATGTCTATGTACCCAATACCCATAGGTACACGATAGATTGTTGCTATAATTTATAATATTAAATTTGCAATTTGGTATATATGTATAAATGAAAACGATAGATTTTCGTGTACTTATAATAATTATATATAATATGGGGAAAATAATATAATAAGATCGTATATAATATAAATCGTGTAAGTAATATGATTACGCTGGAGGACCGCAATTGACCCGATGATATTCTACATAATCGTGTACAGTACCTACATCACATTTCACTCACCGTCGTGATTTTTGAATGACTGCGTATAAATACTTGTACATTTTTTTTTTTTAATAATCCATATATATATATGTGTATATATAATACCTACTTATATATATATGGATAATTTTCAAAATGTTTGTGTGTAAATTTTTCCTAGAAGGATTAAAAGTACATTCGGGGGCTCTGTCTGTCTGATCATAAAGCGTAAGCAGCGGGGTTTAATGTAAGCCATGCAGTTCTTAGTCGCAGCTAAAAATATGCGATATATATTATAATCTCACATCACATGTTGTATGTGAGTACATGCCTATATATTTATTAATAAAAGACGGGAAAGTTCACTCTGTGAGCGAAACTAAAGTCCCGGCGGTTTTCAAACGTATATTTTAACGAAATCGTAATTAACTAATTCATGGCTCCGCGTGTGCAGATTTTTATATAGCATACATTAACTATAGGTACGAAGAATAAAAAAATATTTTAATATCAACAATCGTAACTGTGTACTGGTAACTAACGGGCGGATGGACCCGACGGGGGTAAAAAATAACGGTTTCGCGTAAATAGCGTAATATAGTAATATCAGAGTGCGTTAAAACCCGTTTGCAAGACTCTTTCACTTGCTGTATACGATTTCCCGCTCGACGCGCTCGTTGTCCAACGTGTCGCCTCGACGGAATTCCTCGCGCCGCCATACGATTTCCCGCTCAATTATTATACGTGTTTTTTCCGTGGCCTATATTTTATTAAATATCGACGACGAAACGGTAGAAAGATCAATCCGTTACACTATAGCTGGTACAGATCTCGTCACTAGACTTCATCGCTTATATAGTTTATTATATCGTGTCGTGTTCGACGCGACAACGCGCCCGCGAAAGGTTCGGAAGACGACGGAACGAGACGATACGCGGTGTTGCGTGCACCGCTCGGAAAGTTTTGAGATGCGGAAAAACAAAGACCTCCGATTATGAAACGCGGCGATTGGGGGGGGGGGTGGTGGTGGAGAGGTGTAGAGTTTGGTCGTTTGCGGACAACGAATGGTGACGGTGACGGCGGTGTTTGTCTGCGCAACTATGGGAACCACTAGGAGCAGGACGACGCGCGCATGTTATATTTTATAATGTTTTATAAACCTACGCGTATACGTACCTATATTATTATTATTTTATATATATATGCGCGCGTGTGTGTGTGTATTGCCGCCGCCGCCGCCGCCGCGGTATACCCGAGCAACCCTATAATTACGGACGACACTCGAAGCCGTCAGTGTTTTCTCTTTTGTCGGCTCTCGGAGCGCACGTTGCGTGGGCGTGGCCAAACACTCCCGCGAGCCTTCCACACACAGCTTGGACATTCCACAGAAACGACGGACGACGACCGTAGTGTATTATACACATTTATACGATATAATAATAATATTATTCCGATACACCCGTAAGCTTTTTTTCCACACAAACATAGTTATATATATATACACACCGTATAATATATTGTTTGATGTATTATACGCGCGCGCGCGCTTCACCACCAAAGCGATGGTCAAACCGAAGCTACGACACGCGGTGTGCGCGGAAAAACAGAATCGTCGTCCTACGCCCTCCCCTCGGCGGCGTGCGGGGGCCGCGAAATACAATATACCGCGCATGCGCGTGCGTGCAGAGGCATTCGTAAGTGTCTGTACGTTGCGCGCACATTACACGGTGTATAATAATGACTTCGACGAGACCGCGTTATTTCATACAGAGCGATTCATGACGTACGTTACGGCCACTTTGTCGATTCCCGAAACGGAGAAAAATGTATGACGCGAAAGTTTTCCGATTTCGAAACGCCTAAAAAACGATTTGTACGTTTTGTAAATTTTTTTACGATAATTTCCGGAGGTTTTGGGTTTTGGACTTTAATTATCTCTCGAGTGTAGAGTTTTGCAGGAGTTCTGCATATTATAGAATTTGCATTGATGTCGTTCAAGCGCTCAAATGTATTAAAAAAAAATACGTTCGTATTATGTTTGCAAAAAAATACGGGTTCCTATTTGAGTTTATAAAGTTGATCCCCTAAAATTCCCCTCTATATATATTGTAAGCAATTATAAAATGTACAAATCGTTTTAGAGACGTTTCTAAATCAAAAAATCTTCGTATCATACATTTTTCTGTATTTTGAATATTTATGCGACAAAATTGATATAACATAAATGTTGAATCACTCTGTATATATAATGATATAATGACCGCGCGGAAATATGAATACTTGTACCTAGGCGTATAGAGTGATTCGCCGAGCATGCTCACCACAATTTTTTCGTTGAATAATCAATTTTTACAATTTCTGATTTTTGGAAAGGCATCTACCTACTTGAAGACCATATTTTCTAACTCTTGACATTTTTTATACTATACTTAACGAGCGGTCTGTAGAGATACAAATTTCTGTTTTTCAAACGAGTACCCTACTTTCCAACTGTAAATCATTAGGTAATAGTAACTAATATTAATTTCTCAATATAATTTATAAAAGTGGTCCAAGTATAATAAATACTAGATCCAAAATTACATATATTTTATATTTTTGTAAAACCGATTTTAAGGACTATTATCCTTATAGTTTAAATATTTCAATAACCGAAGAACTACTTGTTCGATTTTTGAATAAAGTAGGTACATGAACAATTTCAAAAAAAATGTCCACTAAATAATTTTAATAAAAAAGGTGGATTCTCATTTGAAAAACAGAAGTGTTTCACCACAGCAGGGAATTCGCCTTAAATGATAGATACAAAAAAATCTCAAGAATCTGAAAATATGGTCTATAATTATAATATTTAAAAAATTCTAAAAATTAGATTTTGAATAAATTGATCGTTATAAAAAAAATTGGATTGATAATGGTTGGTGAATCATTCTATTTATAATTTCATATCAACTATATTGTATAAGCATGCGCTGCAGCTCTCGAATAATAGTTTCTTATTGTTTCCCCGGTAAACTTTGTATTATGCGGTACCAGTATTGTGTATAGTGAATACTGAATTACAATAAAAACCTATAGGAATGTAATAATATAATAATATGTAATAGCTATAAGGTGTATTCAAATACAAAATAACACGAAAACCCCGATCGAGTGCGTAGTCCGTGTGACTGGTGACCCAAGACAGCTATACATAATCGCAACACAAAATTGCAATTTTCCTCGTCGACCCCGTGTAAATTATTTCACCCTCGAAAGCGTACAATACAAACATTTTGTCATACAGCCGTCTATTGACTGTTTTACATCGACCGCGCGGTCGTTGGAAGGCGATATAGTTGTTGTATAGCTATTGTATGACGCTGCAAACGCATACAATTTTAAACCGTTAGGGGTTGACTCTGAATAATTGTAGTTATGGCAATCCGTCCATTTTATTTTATAGTATTCATTCGATTGCAATATTAATTTCATACACCACAAAACGCATTATCGACACTACATAATAATATAGGTTTACCGGACGAACACCGCAGAACGCAGAGCACTGACGGTTTGTTTAATCGATACATTTAATAGGCATAATATTATTACTCACGACCACGATATATATATATATGATTTGAGAACATCTGCGACGTGTGTATATTATGTAGCACCTACCTATTAATATATACTTACGACTGGCCGACGCCGCCGCGGCCGTACACACGATTTTCGTATTCTCGTGTACCCATATGTACGCGTATATAATAGACGATGCGGTATTCGTCGTAATCGTAATTCGTAATTATTGTACGTGTCAAACAGATCGTTTTATAGATAGTTGAGCACCGGCAGTGAGGAAAAAAAACCTACGCGGGGGTACTAAAACGTATGTAAACACCTAAAATAATAATAAATAAAATAAAAACAGTTTCTACGTGACACACAACTCGGGCCATAAATTTCGAAAATATCGATTCGCTTAATCGTACAGATTTATAGTCGTTATTTTAATTTTGTTGTATTATTCTTCGCGTACGCGCGCGCACATACACACACACACACACGCGCGTGATTTGTATTTTGTATGTACACGCACAGTGTGCCTCGGCAGGAACGCCGTATAATATAATATAATATTATTATAATATGACGACGATGCGTTGGACGTCTTTAAGACGCGCCAGCGTATATTATGTGTATGTATATATACCTAGCCAAGTCCGAAATAGATTAAAGGTAAAATCGGTGATTCTTTATTATTATTATTTTTTTTTTTCTTTCTCCTCGTAAATTATTACCATAGAACGTACCTACATAATAATAATAATAATAATAATATATATACTCTTTAATACCAAGTCCGTTCCACGTTATACGCGCGTACCTATATATATATATATATTATACACATAATATAATACGTTATGTGCACGGTGTGTGTATTCGAACAGCGGCGGCAAGGCGGCGTCCTTTGCTTCACACCAAATTTGCCGGGCACACAAACAAAAAACGCGCTCGCGGATAGGTCCCGCCGTATGCCATAGAACCGGTTGATTTATATTATATATTATTATTATTATTATTATTTGTACATATAACTAAAACGTCAGTGTGTTGTGCAGCTCGAAACCGGTCGTGGGCCATGGGCGCACAACACCTACCTACCGTATTCCCACACACGTATGCACGCGCGTTGGGCAAAGGGAGACCCGCCGTCGCCGTTCGCCTTTATATCGCCTATTACGATATTGTTATTAGCATTTTAATGGTTATTAACGCGATACCGCGGCGGCGGTCGTGGTCGTGGCGACGAAGCGCGGTATCCAAAGTATACACACAGATTTTATTATTATTGTTATACTGTGCATCGCGGCGAGAAAGAGCTGAAAAACGAGTAAAATAAATATCGATCGCCACGTGTGAGTGCGCGTATTACGATTACAATATACAGAGCGATTTGCCGAGCGTGCCCCGTTTTTACATTTAGTTGTGAATTTTTCCAAAGTCGTGGAAGTCTTTCACTCGGTGACAATATTTTCAAATCATTGAGATTTTTCGTACTCGACGAGTAGTGACCAGTGGAGATACAAGCTTTTGTTTTTCAAACGAGAACCACACTTTATCGACTGTATATTATTGAGCGGAACATTTTTCTGAAAACTTTAAACGTATCGAAATCGAAATTCCAACGAATAGTTTTTGAATTATTCGGCTTTGTGTACTAAGAATAATTATCGGTCGGGCCATGATAATGGGTCATATCAAATATGATATGGTGGCTGTGGAAATTTAAAAATTTTAGTAATTACCGTCAATATTAATAATTTATAAAAATGGTCCAAGCATAATAAATACTATAGGTCCGATATTACATAGTCATATTTTATATTTCTGTAATGCCATTTTTAAGGAATATTATTTTTGGTATAAACATTTTAAACTACTCGTTTAATTTTTTTTTTTTTTCATTTATTTATACGTCTCAACTACTATGGTTATTGGCGTTTTAACAAATACAAATTATAAATACAATACTACTCGTTTACGTTTTGAATTAGTACATTTAAAGTTTCAAAAAATATTCACACTGAATAATGCGCGGTTCTCGTTTGAAAAACAGAAGTTTGTATCTAGCTCAGTAGTACAAAAAATCTCAAAAATCTCAAAATATTGTAATATTTAAGATTTTTAACAATTCCGAAAATCAGAGTTTGAACAAATTCATTATTAAATGAAGAAATGGGAGTGAGCATGCTTGGTGAATCACTCTGTATATAGCCATGCAGCTGTTTAAAATATATGCCTACCAATACCTACTGCACAGCGTAGGTATAAGAACCGACGAAATTTATGACTTTCTCGATATCGTTTGAGCGGTGTTGTTTTAATAATACGACTACAGGTTACAATAATAATAAAAATATAATAATATGATAATCGTATACTATATACTCGTATTTGCGGCGTCCGTCGTCGATACGCCAACAAATTTGTTTTGCGGTTTCTACGCCACCGTCTCATTTCCGTTTATCGTCCGATACTATATTATTATTTAATATTTATTATTTTCTAGTATTTACTGCACACGGAGGAACGTTCTTAACGATAAAAGAGATTGAGGTCGTTGGAATTTGACACATTATGCGTTTACGTTCTGGAATCTGGAAGTCTGGAACGATGACTTATATGAGAACACGAATATTATAATATTATAGGAACGGGAACGATGTCTGAAAAATGAATACAGCGGGCCGCTTAGATTTGAAAAATATTTCGTTAGAATGAAATGTTATTCACAACAACAAAATCATATGTATTTTTATTAACTATTACTATCGGAGAAACTTAGAGTTTTTTTTTTTTTTACGGAAATCCTTATTTTTAATTGTATATTCCAAATGGAATATTTTTCTAAACATTATGTCGGTTAATAGTTAATACTATATTTAAATATAAGCAAACTTGTTACATATTTAATGATTTATATTGTATACATATCGAAATGTGCATAAAGACATAATATGATTTAGAATATTAAATTAAAATGTAAAATATATAACGCCAGTTGACTGCTGGAAATCGCCTTAAAAAAAAAAAAAAAAACATTACTATAATAAAATATTTTGAGAACTATAAATTGTTTTTCAGAGATGTAGTTTAAAGTGGTGCTAGGTAACTATATAAGTAACAGGTTAAAGTATAGATTACAAAATAACATTTTTGTTGGCTGCCGTAAGTGCTATATAGTCCAACACAAGAAGTCTAATATCAATAATATTACACGTATAAACGTCGTTGTATAAAATATTGCAATAATAATAATAATAATAATATACTGGATGAATGATTATTAGTACGTCAAAAAAAAAAAAAAAAAATTGACAATTCTCACTCTTTTATAAATTGTAATATTATTGGGGTAAAAATGAATACAAATAATACTGGAGAAGAACACTATTGTGAAGTGTAGTTAATAACAAACAGAAGACGAAATTGCCTTTGAAATATTATATGTTATTTTATTGCAGCCGAATTCAGTATAGAAACGTACGTTAATATTGTATACAACACGTTTTAATATTATTTATATTGTATAATAATGTTTAATAATATGTCGTTTGTGATATGTGCGAGGGTCTCCGACGAGGGTGATGATGTGAATATTTTGGGTGGTCGCCGAGCACAGTAATATAATATCATATATCATTGTACAATCGAGTTTTTCTACGTAGATATGTGTATCTACCACATTATGTAATGTAGTAGGGATAATGTACTAAATGATGTAATGTTTATTATACACAATAATCTGACCGCATTGATTATAAGGTGCATAATGAACCTCGTAAACACTACGGGGTGCCGTCGATTTGCGTACTTTACGACTCGCAACACAAAATGTCCATTTTATAATATTATTACACGCTGAAAAAAGAAAAAGAAATTATTGTACGCGAATGGGAAGATATTGTCTTATGCGGCGGTAGTCGGCATAGATCTGGGTTGTTTCGTTTCAGACATTATAACCCTATACGAATATTGAAAATTACAAGGTGTAGTGGCAGCGTAACCTATTATAACCTGGCATACCGCGTTGTCTAATAATAAGTGTACAGCACTTGCGTTATATTTCGATCGCCGGCTAACCTATATTATAGAGTATATTATACCAAAGAACGTATAACAGGATGCCTATTTCTATTGGATCTTTGTTGTCCGAGGAACATTCATTTTTATGCCACACAAACACGCGCATAATATACCCACCGACTGCACCTCTCTGTAGGTTAATTATTATTTAAACGGTGTGATTTTTTTGCGTGTAATTCGCGTGTTTTACGACCTGAAAAATACGCGCGTAGGTACACATTATTATTATTATGCATTGTTTAAAACGTTTTAATCACAAAACCAACAACAATGTACGATAATAGTATATTACATATTATTATACAAATAAAACCATGTTCTTTGCGCCGAGGCGCCGTTATTGTTTTAATATAATATGCTATGTGTAGTCAGGAATAGGTTTAACATACGGTGAGGGGAGGGGAGAAAGATCGATTTAACTCGTAAGACACTGATTCCACCATAATACCATATTATGATGAGTACTTAACTCACGTTAAATCGATCGTAGTCGACAGCCTGTATTATACATAGTCTACATTGATCAGTATATACCTATAAAAAAAACTACATAGAGAATATACCTATAAAAAAAAACTACATAGATTATATACCTATAGTATGTGTGTGTATAATATGTATATAATACCTGTTAGCTGTGACCGTAGACGGAGCTACGGGTTGTGCCATCTACTGTTAGCAATTTTTTTCCAAGTCGATGAAAACTAATTTTCATTTAATGTATTATGCTGTATTTGAATTAATGGCTTGCTAAATTATAAAAATTAATAAAAGTTGTCTACAGTTCGATTACATTTATTATCGATGTTAATATAGAGAAAAAACACGATTTTAAGATTATATTATGTAAAATAATGTAATTTTCAAGTTTTAAAATTTTTGTATTTATTTTTCCTAGTATTATGCGACGTAATTGTTATTAGAATATACAAACTCTGATATAAATAAGTAAAATAAAAACATTTTTCGAGTCCATTGATTTTTAAATTTATTCATTTCTAACAACCAAATCCATCATTAAAATAAATTTCCCACATTATAGTTTATAGTTGATACCGTTATAGGACCGCATCTTAAAACTAAAGTCTACAGGACTATGGCTGTGATGTATATACCTGATCGTTTACATTAATGGATTGTAATAATGTTCCTGCGACGTACAATATAGCGACTATGTCAACAGTTAGTTGATTGTGTTTCGTATATATTATGATGTGCGTCGAAAGTCGCAAAGTTCTCAGCAAAACTAGTTCGAGTTATTTATACTGAACGTGTAGTGACGAACACCGTAAAGCCTAATTGTTACAAAAAAATTAATTAATAATCATAATTATTATCCAATAGACTCAGCTTATTAGAATCGTGGATATAAAGTTCAGTCGCCGATTAAACTCAAAATCGCTTGGTCCAGACGCATCCAAATACATTAAAAAATTACTGTTTTAAGACTAAAATTTCGTAAGAAAAATCGTAGAAAATAAACGTTTGCGTTTGTTATTAGTTTATTACTTATTACTGGTTTCTAATCATGCCACATGCCTACTACACATGTACAACAAGTTTTATCACATTTCAAATTTATCGCAATCAACGGTATAATCTTTCTACCTAATAAACTAAATAAAAATAGTAACAAAAGTTTAAAACCTATGGAAGTTAATATTATATTAATGTATCTATATTCAAGTATTATATTTTTTTTAACAATATAAAATAGTAAAAGTAACAAAATAAAGTAAATAATTATAATTATAATTGTATAATATAATTAAATATGTATTATAACACGCGTGTGTGTACGTAATATTATTATATTTTAATAGGTAGAGATGGTCAAATATTACGCCGCTGCTGCCGCACACTCGACTGTATTATATATTATTATATAGGTCCGTATTTTAGACCCGAGTTACTCGTCGTTGCGGGACAAGTTAATGACGCCTCGGGACATATATATAGTTTTTATTATTATTATTATTTTTTATTTATTTATTATTTTACGGCCGTATACGTACGTACGCACGTAAACGTGTAGGCGATTAAAATGCAAGAACGCCCGGTTTTTTTTTTTTTTTACGATATTTATTTATTTTTTAATTTTGTTATTTTTTTTTTTTTTTTCACGTCGTCCGTTTTTTTCTATATAAACAAGTTATAATCAACGCGGCGGCTCGGCGGCTCGACGTAAAAAGAAAACCAAACAACAGTAATTTAAAAAAATATATATAATATATAGTTACGCCGCTGCGCCGACGGGGTTTGCGCGCGCACGTCCCGGTGCCGATGTTACGGTAATATGTATGTATAATAGTAATAATAATAACGCATACCTATAATAGGTGTATACCAATATTTACCTGTGCGTTGTAATGCGGTCAACTATATTATACCGCGGTATTAAAATATTATTGTTATTATACCCGGCAGAGCCCGGAAAACCCTTGAACGGCGGACGCAACGCGCGTCCCAAAAAATTACTGTAGAAAGACTATTTTAAGTATTCGTGTGCACATATCATTATATAATATTCGGCCGAATTATACCCAAGTGTTGCGTCCCGCATGCATATTGTATATTATATACTTACCCCGCACGGTGTACATCGTATATGTTATGTTACACAGTTCTATATATACGTACATATATAGATCGGTGGTGCGGTGGAATGTGATTTTGGCCCGCACCGTGGGAATGGATGATTTTCTAACACGCGCTTATTTGATCGTTAGAAACGCCATCACAATTTGAGTGTTTTTGTTAAATATATTAATTAACCGAAAAGTCGATTAATGGGTATAATGACTGATGTAACAGATCGCACTAACTCGGTATTTTCTCTTGCCAGTCCGTCTAATCGTACTTATCACTATATTAAATCACACCTTGTTAAGTTATATATTTACAAGTCCGCACAGTGAACAGCCGTTGATATAGCTGCGAAAATTGAGACGACTATAGAATAAAATCATAATAACTCCGATTTATAAATGGTTATTTATTATTTGAGTTTAAAGTAACATTTTAAACATATTTTTTATTCGACCATAAAAGAAATGAAAAAAAAAAAACCTAAAAAGTTATACTTTACGCGATGCAGTTGTTTTATGTCTGATCTATTAATTTAAAAACTAATAACATCTTATTTATACAAATATTTATATTTTTTATTTGGTCTAAACCGCGGGCACACTTCGTCGCGGATATATTGTAATACAATAGCAGGAGATTCGAGATGGCTGAATTAGGTCATATTTTTATGTTTTCGAATGTTTGATATTGATTTATTAGTTAACAAAAAGAAAAATTTATTATAAAATTGATCGTAAAATGAGTACCTATATAGGTATTTGTGTAGAGCTAATAGTCAAAATTATTAACAGTGCCTAGACATATACAACATGATAGAGTACAGTAAAACTATTTATAACAATGTACTATAGTATTAAATAGTTGTATATACTATTGAACGACATATTTTAGGGATTTAAAATATTTCTACTCGACAACCAATGAGTGAAAGATTTTAAAAATATCAGTAGGTATATTCAGGCTCGTCGCTATTGGGTACAAGCAAGTTATGCGCTGCTTTAGGGCGGCATGCGATTTTGAAGCGGTAAAATTAAACAATAAACGTCGGCAACTGCAGATGACAATAATTATTTTCAATTTAAGGGTGGGGAATATCTATAATGACGGGCCTGGGTATACTTATCATAATATAGATCTCACATCCGACTCATCGCAGCAGTGTTCGGCCACTATCGGCTCCGGTGGAGGTATTTTATACTGCGACATGCATGTACATAATATTGTTATAATAATTTAGGGCTTGGAACTTAGTGCACATAAAAAGTATAAATATGCAAAAGTGTGCATTTTTTTTTTTTTTTTGTTTTACTTACAGTCTTTACAAATATTTTACTCAAAAATATTATATTTTATAATTTTTACAAAATTTTTATTAATAAAAATTTTATGTCAACTACTTATCAATAGGGGTTTTAAACACACAATACAATACTATATGACGAAAACTCTTAAAATAAATAAACATTAGATTAGAATGTATTTATTATTTTTTTTTTTAATCACTTTTAATCGTTAGATGTGTTCTAAAAATATATAGTAAAATCAAGAAATATGTTCTTAAAACATCGAAATCACGATAAACGCAGTAATGTGCACTATAAACTTTTTACATTGTTTTCGTAGTGTCGTGAAATTGATTTAAAGCTCACTTAGCAACGAATCTAATAGCCCCGAAAAAACATGCAAAAACTTCCGAGCCCTCGTTATATAATAATGCTTTTATTTCGGAGTGTGCAGTACAATAATAATATAAATCTAAACGGCGACGGCGGCGCGGTGTGCGCGTGTAAATACGCTACCGGACCTATACGATGTGTGTGCGTGTGTGTAAACACCTGGTTACCGGTTATAGGTACCGCGATTGTTATTTTCGAATTACACAGGTACCTACGCGTTATACTATTATATATAGGTACGAGGATAATACGTGTGCGTGTATTTATGACGCGAGTCGATGCACCGCGAGCTGCGAGACAAGGCGGCGGCGGCGGAGGCGACGATGCGGGGGCGGGGGAGGTAGACTCGCATCACGTCCGCCGCGTCGGCTCGCGCACCCTAATTACTGGGCACCGGCTAATTGCCCCACACCTGGACCCGGGTATATGCCCGTAGTGACCGCGTGTGTGTGTATGATGTGCGCGTACACGGCTTATGATATATTATAATATTACGTGTTCCTACACCTCTGTGCGTACACACCGGCGGGCAGGCAGGCAGACAGGCGAGTGGGTAGAGGTGGGTAGATGATCCTCTGGCCCGCGCCGCAAGTCGAAACACCCATATAATATAACGTTAGGTGCCTGTATATATATATATATATATATATATATATACGATAATGAGTATACGCGTATAATGTTATATGCGCTGTGCACACACATCATGACGTGTATTATGCCTGCACATGGGTCGCATCGCATCGGACTCGCAACAGACCTCGTGACGGTCTCTCCCGTTCAATCCTCGCCGTAGTCGTTCCGCGCAGCACGTGATCCTGTTTGTATAATATTCGTGTGTGCGTTTTTTGTGGATCGGGCTAATGGGGTTCGCCGACGCCGCGACGGGGAAAAAAAAAAATTTACAAGACAAAACGTGTTCGTACACATTTTACGATAATCGAGTGCGAGACGGCGTATTCGTACACGTATATATATATATATATATGATATGCGATAATGACGCACTACGTCGCGGGGCACACGTGATACCCATTGTATTACCCACGTCGCACTGTATGGGTAATAAAATTTGCGTATGCCCATACTATGACGAGATAAGGAGAAAACGTGTCGCGTTATTGGTGTGATGCGGCCGGCCGTTGAGTGCGGTACTCGCCTACCTACTGCAGTGATATGCGGGTCATTTCAGTTTTTCTCGAGGTGCCGGGGGGGGGGAGGGCAACATTTTTATCGGCCCAATTCGGTGGAAATAACGAGCGCACTCGTGTGTACAAAGCCGTAGAAAGTTTTTTCGATTTAGAAACAACTAAAACGATTTGTGCGTTTAATAATTTTTTATAATATTTTAGTGGGGTTTCGGTCTGTTCTCATTGGAAATTTATAAAAACTATAAATATCTCTCGCTTTTGCATTAATTAATGTTGTTCCACCGCTAAAATATAATAGAAAAATGTCTTCATGTTATGTCTGCAGAGAGACTATAGGTCCCCCCCGTTTGAGTTTCCAAAGTCGACCGCCTAAAACACCTTTAATGTACTGTAAAAAATTATAAAATGTACGAATCCGTTTTAGATGTTTCTAAATCGAAAAACTCTCGTACCGTAAATGTTTCTATATTTTGAACTACGACGTCTACACATTCCTAACAGAATATTTATGCGACGAAACGGCTGTAACACAAACGTCGGAATCGCTCTGCACGGTGGCGTTCAGATGGTATTCAGCGCTGGCGTATAATAGGTTTTTGTAAAAAATCTGAT
>JACXSJ010001443.1:39540-91120 GCA_014851325.1 Pentalonia nigronervosa
CGCCGCTGGACTGCATTGTGGCCCGTGCACCGTTCGGCGACAGAACACGTCGCGACACTCCGTGTCCCAGTGGGAACCCGTTTCGACGGCAGGGGGAGGATGCGCAGAATCGGCGTGTTCTCTCGCCGAACAGAGTGCCCGTATACTATATACATGCAATCGCCAGCGCGTACAATGTCTTATACGAATTTCTCCGCCTTAAAATGCCTACATATTGTAAGTATGTCCGTGCATAACCGAACTGTGGCGCGCGGCGCGATATAAATCTAATTCAATTTCACTCGTTCGCGTCGTATAAATACGCGTGTGTACGCGCGCATCCGCGTCAATCTTCCATAATGACGCGATGGCAGGCAGAGTCATGCGTCGAAATGTTTCCAGGCTCGCGTCCGAAGCGACGGCGCGCTGATTGTGGTGGCGGAGACGGAGAGACGTTTTAATCACGCCTCGGACCGCGCCGTTAACCTAATTGTATTTTACACCGCAGGCAATTATTGATGTTTTCGCACCGCGTGTAATTTTATGGTCTCGTAAATATTATTTAAATCTGTTTGATTAAAAAATGTATATTATTATATGGGTAATGTATTCCTGCAGTTTATGCATTATTGTATCGGCCAACTCGTTGCGCACGGTGCAACCCATACGGTATATACGTATTCGTATCATTAATTAATTACTATTTACCGTGTAGTGCCTAGCTGTTCGATGTGCGGTCTACGGGCGTTTGATGTTTTCTCGTTTTATAGTTTTATGGTCGCGATATGTATTTATAATTCAACTACAAACAATATGCGTAGCGTGTACCACCAAATTGCACTGCTCAACATAATATTATATAGTTGAATTTACTTAAAATATTATTATTAAAACCGATAAATATCGAGTCGCGCAGTTCTCTGAAATGGTAACGGGCAACAATTATTTAATAAACAGATGGAAAAAAAAACTTACAATACAGTAAAACCTCGAACGTCCGTCAAATTTGCTGTTCGTCACCCACCGTCATAACGGTATCGTGTTATGAAAAAAGCCCGGGATTCGCATAAACAAACTAAAATAACTCATTTATAATTGTATGCAGTCATCGAATACACTATAATACGGTCTTTTGATGGATATCCAATGAGCAAAGAACAAACCATCATCTGGCACAGCCTGTGGAGTTCCGCTAACAGTGAAACGCACATATGCTCGTCGAATGCTGTCGAACAGAAGCAACCAGAAACAAGCATAACGTCCACACGAGTTCCTCCGCCAGTCAATATAGGCCAAGACGAGACAACCATCGAGAACCGCACGCTCCGGATTCATGAAATAATTTAATATTGAAAACGTTTTGTAATAAAATTTTATGTAATATTTAAGGAATAATTTTGTAACATGTATACACGTAAATAAAATATAAGTCAAATGTCAGCCAATGGCCTGCAAGCTGCAGCCGACGAGTTATAATTTTAATAAAAAAAATACTTTTCATTTTAAAACTAATAATAATATATAGTAATTATAAATATGATTTTTTTTTCATTTCTCCGTCACTCTCTTGGTCCCGTAGTTTCAGACTGTGATATCGAGGTATTACTGTAATATTCGAATGCCGTCTATTAAGTATTACCGTACGTTCCGCGTACGATAAACACTCTGTGTCTTGTACTCGTGTAGTGGGTACTCCTCTTGATATTATTTATTGTAAATAATATATAACACGACATCGTGCTGTTACCTACAACGTATTCGTATAATATGTAATACGCACGTGTGTTCGTTGATGAGTAATCGACGGACCGTTTAAAATAGAATCCTTTTTAAACAAACAGACAACAGCACAATGACGGGCATCGTATATATATATATATATATGAACGTGTAGGCAGGTACCTACTCTATTTGGCACCACGAACAGATTATATAGTTAACAACGTACCTAATTGTGTTGAAGGCACCCAAATAATATAACATGTACCTAGTTATAAGCGTATTTGATTAATGTTCTTGTGTACATTGTGGTGTGTGTCTTACTATACTTCCTCAATTGCTTTGTACCTACAGCATAATGTTTACACAATATACCCTCCTACATATATAGACACACGCGGTACATACATGGTAGTAGGTATACTCGTAGTAGAGGTATATAATATTATTATATAGGTAGAGTCGCGTACTCACAATAATATTATATGTCATGAAAATCAACAGGTTATTATTAATAATAATATCATGTCATTATTGTTTGTAGGTATACTACCTATCGAGCTATTAAAATAAAAATGTACATAAAAAATGATTGATTTTCACCGTGGGTATGGAGGTACTCTCGTTTATCATAATATTTGCGTTAAACAATATGTCTGTTAATTATTATATTTTAACTAATAAAACACGTTTTAAATACGAGGCGTCATAAACGAAACAGTATGTTACATAATAATAGATAATGATATTATTTTTCTCCGTTAGAAAAATATTATACATATGTGTTGGACAATGGGCAAAAAACAACCTGCTGCTTGTAGTCATGATCTGAATAATAACAATGTGGGAGGATCCAAAAACCCGAGAGTTTATAACTTCTGGTACACGTTTAGCCGAAATTGGTTTTGATAAACGGTCGATTGTAAGTATTATATATAATATATAGGCCATGCCATAATGCTATATTATATTTTATGGGCATAAAGACGCGTGATTAGGTACAAAAAGTGAAACGCTGCGCATTGCTGCGATATGCATAATTACGTAGGAATATAATAATAGTATATAATATTATACGTATATATTATCTCAAATTCGAAAATTTAACAATACAATTACCTTTTTTTTTTTATAAATACTACCATTAGCGTCAATAAGTCGACATATTTAAACATAATTGTTTTTACATATTTCGGCTGCTGATATTATACATGGTCAACCGTATTTTACAAATAGTATATTTATTTAGAATCTATATATATATATATATATATATATTATATACAGTGCGCACAACTATAATACGAGTCAATAATATACTATAATATAATTTACTAGTACAATCGTATATTACAGTTTTGTCGGGATAATTGCTACCTAACCTAAAATCTACCGGAGAAAAGTTAGAAGACGAAAATATTTACTTACTATCACTGTAGCAGACTGCAGGTACAACATTATTTTTTAACGCTCTGTTATTACTGATTTACTCGGGTTATATTATTCTTTGCACCTCTGCTATGTACTTCCTAAAAAACTTGTTCGTCCGTTTTTTTTTTTGATCCTGTTGCCTCCCAGGTTATTTCCGAGGGAATTAAATAGAATTTTACTTGGGTTTTTTGATTAAAAGTGGTTTCCAAAATGTTTCAAACACGAATTCTATTAAAAAAAAAAAATCTGTAAGGAAATCAAATAAAAAGTACATAATAAATATTGACTTTTAAACATTTATAGTACTGTATACTTATATTATTCATTATATATTTGAAACTGAAATCTGAATTTTTATAGGCCATATAGCTACGTATTATTATTTTTTATCTGTGGCCAGTGGCCTCTTTGCCATATAATTATTCCAAACTCCGTCTCTAATAAGAACGGGAACATCCCGTACGTTTCAAAATTATTTTAGTACGTCTCTACAACATAGAATTCTGCTATCATTGTAAAGATTATTATTATATAGATGCATTTAGAAATTCAAATTATGAATCAAAATACCAACTAAAGTAATATACCATCATTATAGTGTCACACGAATATAAACAAAAATATATTATAATATACTTTACTCTATAAAATTATAAAATTAAACACGCGTATTGTGTGTTATAATATTTATCATAACGTAATTTAATTTAATTTAATTCATTTAATCGGCGACGACCGGACAATAATTTCGATTGAGATTCAAATTTGGATACACCTACCTATTCAAATAATTTTTCGATAATTCAGATACTCGGACTCGACGGTTCTTCCCTCTAATAATGTGTAATACGCGCATACTGTAACTTTTAAACGTACATAATATTATATTTTTACAGATAGCCGTGTACATATAATTGTATTTGTTTACTGTCGGCGTACACAGACAGTCGAACATATATAATACCAATAATAATATACATATTTATTTTTATTTATCGATAATAACGCCCGCCAGGGCAAAGAGTACAGAAGATACATATAACATACAAGTTAGGGATAACATGCAGTATATAATTGATAAACAAACAACGATTTTTTTAACTTACAACTGTCATCAAAGAAAAAAATCAAAGTTGGATGGATGTTCGTCGTTTGTGTAGTGTAAAATTCTATTGATGGGTCTATGAATAACAAAATAACGCCTACCTACAGTGCAACATGAAATGAGGCGTTATGTCCAGTATTAACCGGAGTGGCTCTAATGCCAGTGAGATTCAAAAGTTCAGGGCAGTTAACGGTTCCATTAATAGCTTGAATAAACGATCATTATAATTACGTATATTACTTAGAGGGGATACATTAAACTGTTTCTGGATTTCGGCAATAGGCAGTATATACTCCTCGAGTTCAGTTTAAAGACAATCATCGTTGTTAAATTTTCTGCGGATTTTATAGATAAGAACTATTTGTCGGGGGTTCAAAGTTAACGAACTACTATTATAATAATATACCTAACTTACGGTTAGGTAAAAAAAAAAAAAAAAAAAATATAGTTGGACCGCCGCCTCAAAAATTCAGAAGACCCCTGATTTATAGGATATATTATATCGTGTCCATGAGTTTTCTTCCGAGTTTTGAGGCTTGAACGGTAAGCACTTACTTTTACCCTGTAATATGTACAACGCATATGATAATAATTCAAGTTATAGAATATATTTTCTTACAAGTTGTATAAAAACAAATTCATTATTAACGTGCATTATAATACGAATATACTATATACGTACATTAGTAATATTATATAAAAACGAATTATTTAATATACATATATACATGTGCCGGCGGTACGATTTTCAAAAGCGACCGAACGCCTCAACACGTTTGCCGGTGGCCCCCGAGGGCCGCCGTGGTCACGAGAGTCGATTAGCTCTAATATATTATACATAATAATAGGTACACAATTTCATTTATTTTATTATCAGCGTCGACGAAAAAAAAATTGAGTTTTAAGCTTAAACGGACGCGCGCGTTCACACTAAATTATATTACAAAAAAAACGACTATTATTATTATTATTATTATTATTATTATTTATTATAGTATTTTATACAACTATATGAGTGCAAGTGTGCAACACCGCGTTAATTCGCCGGATCGTCCGATACTGCAGTTACACGATACGATATTATTTTTAATGCACAAAAGCAAGTGCTGCTGCAGAGTGCAGTGTGTGCAATGGCGAAATCATCTATTTATCATAACTGCGTACAGATACAATTATATAGCTAAATCATTATGTCCTCAATCGTGCGGTGTTCCCGTCGAGTCTTGATCGTGGACAAGACACGTAAGGGATATGTATCTAAATTATGTTAGTTTATTATTTCAATTATTATTATTATTTTTTTTTTTTAATAATTTACGACTATAAAACATATAATATTAGATAGGAAGCTGCGTACCTATTGGTTTTGTAAGTATTAGGTTGTAGTAGAATTTATTAAAACGAGTAGTTTAGTTGTTTCGATTATTCAGTCCACATAAACTGTAGAACATATGTATATTATATTTGATTGAAATTTACATACCGTTTGTGACAACCAATAAACAACTAATTTATTTAAATTTTATTTGTATAGCGTAAAATATTATATATTAATTACAACAAATAATAGTGTTCGTGCATAAACAACGTCTTTGAAAGTTCGTGTACAAATCCGTATTAAAACGTTTGTAAATTTAAATACCTATTCAATTTGTAAACTTCGTTTCCAATGAAAAAAATTAATGCATATTTTGTCATGATTCAATTATAGTAGTTACAATAACAATATTGTATAATATAAATAATTATTATGTTTGCGTACCTATTATAATAATATTTAAACAGAACCTATTCAACATTTTTTAGACTTTATAATTACACATTTTTTTATTTTTTTACAAGTCCAGGCGCCTAGACATATGATTTTAGTTATCGAATTCCGACAACTGTGTTTATGTTTTTGTGTAAATTCAATTTACATTGACATTCTATGTATACAAATATAATATTATGCAGCATCGGTGCTCATTATTTTAGTCGAATTGTATATAATATAAATTTGTCCAAACACGATTCACATAATATATGTAATTATTACAAATTAGTTATTCATATTATGTGCTGTGTACAAAACATGATTTAAATAGCCGGCTATGTTATATTTACTCAGCACAGGGTGCTATATATATATATATATATATATATATATATATATAGTGAACATTATACAAAATGAATTTTTAAATAATGAATAATGTATTTAACATTTTGAGTAGGTATTTATGTTGAATTAAACGCGTTACCCATAATCGAATATTATATTTTCGTTCTGAATTTTTGATGACGCTAAACTTATTAGTTATTACCACGATGGATATAAAAATATTATATTATATCTTTATTCCTCATGTTATTACGTACTCGAAATTATACATAGGTATCTAATATTATAATAAACGACTGAAATCAAATTTATATACCTGTATATTGTTATATCTATACGCGTATGTAGTAGTCAAATTTCAATAATCATATATTTATACATGTGCATTGCATATATTATTAATATTAAAAGTAACTATTATGCCATAAACCTTGGCCCGATATAATTGAATTAAAATAAATAGTTGTATTATATACATGTATTATACAGTCAGTATTTTACCTATATATATATACACATAATAATATGTATATAATGTTTAAACGTAGCAATTAACGTTAAATTCTATAAATTATTATATAGGAAAATGGCGTATAATCAGAAAAATAGATATTTTTAATTTTGGCAAATTTTCAAAAAAAATAATCTGTCCGTCACTATGTATAATATTATATGAAATGAATTATTAATATTTATTCAACGCATAGCATCATTAAATTAACATCAAAATGTGTCGTATGTATAGAAACTTCTTTTTTTTTTTCATAATCCTAAACCGATTAATATATATATATATATATATATGTACCTATTTAAAATAACCATCATGCGCATTCAATATATTTTTCCAGTTATAAAATTGTTATTCTAAATAATGAATAAGTCAACAAAATTAAAAATTGAAATTATAATCTTAATTATTTAGTATTCACTTATGTATTAAAAAAAAAAAAAAAAATGACGAAGTTTTCACATTTAAACATTGTAATGAATCTATTGCTGCTTCCTCTCTCGGTTGATTACCCAAGTATACGGTACACAAAAATATAATAATAAACTTGGGCACGATATATAACGTATTGCTATGGGTGGTCAGGTATAACATTATAGTTTAATATATTATTATATCGGCGTACCAACTATCTCATTAGCGTGCCCATAAATCATTTTTATCAAAGTTATATCATTAAGCTTCAACTTGTATTGCTGACATTTCGAACCGCATTAACGATCAATAAAATAAATACGGTAATTATTATTACACACGATAATTATTATTATAACGGTACGAAACTCGCTAATGAATATAATCCTAAACATGTACCCCCCCGAACGGTTATCAAATTGTAGAAAAAGCATCTACCTACCTACTAATAATAATCGGATATTTACGTTACTAATTACTACAAGTATAATTACTACTCGTCATTATTATTACCTTTAATATTGTATTGTCATATACTATCATAACATGTTGTATAGTATTGCGACGTGTTTTAAAAAAAAAAAAAAAATTGGTAATTTGTTTATCATTCAATATAAATATTATGTTATTTAATTTATTTATTTATATACGTACTGCAAATTGTAATAATATACTGCACTACCCCTCCGCGTGGAGGGTCTCCGGAATATTTAAATATCCTGCGGCCGATTGACCTATGAAAATTAATTTTTAACACGCAATTAAGTCGTTAACGTTTTGTTTTTATGATTTATTTATATAATACACTTTTATCAAGACGATTAATACGAATAAAGTTATTTTTTTTTTTTTTTTTTACGAGCGTACACCGCGTACATAAGCGTAAACCATAAATAAGTGCCTTTACAGGCGTATTGTATTAGTATAATACTATAAAATCAAATTAGATTGCTCATGTTTAAGTTTTCCAATAAATTACACCCGTACGATATATATATATATATATACATTTTTTTTTTTTTGTACAATATTGTAAACCAAACGAATCTTTCGTCGGGATTGTCGCCATCGGGGTTTCACGTGAACGCGATGACGTGATGCAGTGCCGATGTGCTCGTCCACGCGTTTGCAGCTGCTTGGGCGAAAAGCCATTTGAGGGGCTGCAGTCGCGTGTCCGGGATACAAGATTCAGGACAGTACCGGTCATCGAGATTACTTTTGTACGATACGCTCAAACATGTGCACACATTTTGGGTGTATTCGAAACCGGGCACCACGGGTCTTCTACTCGCCGGACACGCTTCTGCGCAAAGGGCACACTGTACCCGTTTGTTATGACCGCGTGATTTTTCTCGTCGCGTTTACAGTACAGGCATGGGCATCAACACAAAACCGTAGCCGGTGGTCTTGGGGCGCTTGTGCACGGGTCATATGCGGTGGTGTCCGACGAGACGCAAAACAAACGGCGTTCACTTCACACGGTCGTCGTATGATAATCGTTGCGATATCGCACGCGGACAGTATTTTTTTTTTTTTTTTATGAAACGCGCGCGCGTGTCGTAATCCGGATGACGTGTAAACGCGCGTTCTCGAAGACGCCTCGCGTGTTCGTCGTGCACGAACGTCTCTTGACGAAACGAAAAAAAAAAAACTTTCGGCGGTTTCTCGTGACCGTTCCGGACGCAAATCCGTCGCGGCGTTTATGGTCTATTAAACGATCGCGACGAACACGCGCCCGGCGCGAGATTCGGCCGCGTAAAAAAAAAGTGTCGCCTCGGCGTTGGCCTTTCCGCCGACGACGTCGCCGCGTATTGACGCGTGTAGTATTGCGTGGCCCGGCACCGGTAACGCGATGCGCCTGTATACGCGTTATGATGTCGTTATTATTATTATTATTATTATAATAAACGCGTGCGCGTCTGCGCGCGTTGTCGTCCCGTTGAAACGGAATGCCGCGGCGTCGAGCTGTCTGCTCCGTCCCGTACACGCGCGCGCGCGCGCGCGTACAATATTTTATGGGTGTACCTACGGGCGCGTGCGCGTGCGAGGGCAACGCGGCCAAACAATAATAATAAATAAATAAATGACCCGACGGAATATTATTATTATTATTACGCATTTTTACTATTGCCGCCGTACGCCCGAAGTGAATTACGACCACCGCGTGCGTGCGTGTCGCGCCTATGGGGGCGCACACGGACACGTTTGGCCGTTACCGCGACGGCGGCACAAGACAAGTCGTATTGTATTTTATGGGAGATGATCGCGTAATACATATATATATATATAACGCGTACTGGTGTTGCTTTGGAGCCCGGAAGTCTAGAAGTCGTCCGTCTGGGTCACGCGATGTGTGTATACATGGGCGGAAATCCGTTAAGATTTCGGGGGAGAGGGCTAATATTTTTAACGTCGATATGTAAGTGGGAGAGCTCAGATCACACACAACTAAAAAGCTGTCCGTTTTTTTTTGTGGGGGGGGGCTCATAGGATATTTGAGGGGCTAAGCCTCTCTCTATGTGTGTGTGTATATATATATATATATATATAGTGCAGTTGGACGCCGCTCGGCTTACAAATACCTAAACGAGCACCATAATATTATAATATTGTGTTTGTCGACGACATCACGGCCGTGGTCCTGAAATCAAAATTTGGCGGTCTTTATTGTCCGTTTTTAAAACTATGTCTACATCGAAAACATTAAAAATAATAGCCACGATATCGTTGGCCGACACTATAGGTTAGGTAAGTTATAGTGATATTATTATGAATATTAAATGTTTGAATATCGAACTTAAATTACTTATTATAACATCGTCATTATGGAGATTATGTAAATCGTATTGCACTCGATTGATCCGTACAGAGAAGATTCTATATTATGTGTGGATCGGAAAACAACAACAAAAAAAAAAAAATAATGTGTAAAACCGATTTCGTGTTCGTCCGAGGTTATTAATGGCGCGATTAATCCAAGATCGCTTATTAATTGACTACTGAATGCATCATAGACTCGGTGATAAATTAATAATTTTTTTAGATATATTAAAACAATCCGGTTATCCCCGTGACCTCGTCAGTGCAGGATCCTTAACGTTTAATATAAATATAATTATGTGTTACGCATTATAATTGTGTGCGAGTCGAACGGCGCGATTCACAGTGGTATAAAAAATAGAGAAAATATTTTAAAAAAAAACTGTTATCTAAATATTATTAATTACAGGGCGAATCAAAATGTATGTTACAGCAATTTTATGGCATATAAATATTTAAAATACGGAAAAGTGCACGATACGAAAGTTTTTTGATTTAGAAACGTCTAAAACGATTTGTACATTTCATAATTGTTTACAATATACAAGAGGGTCTTAGGGAATCGGCTTTAGAAACTCAAACGGGAACCTATACTTTTATACCAAACATAATATGAAAACATTTTTCTAATGCACTTTAGTGCTCGAACAACATTAATTGATGTAAAATGCTATTATGTTTGAGAAATATATAAAGTTTTTATAAATTTTTAAAGTTAGCGAAAACTCCACATAAAATATTGGAAAAAATGAAAGAGTGTACTAACCATTTTAGATGTTTCTAAATCGAAAAACTTCGATATCATAAATTTGTCTCTATTTCGAATCAATAAATTGACCGTAACATAAATTTTGAATTATTTAAATATTCTTTAATGTGTACGCATGATATAATAATATTACGTGTTACGTATTATAATCGTGTTCGCGTCGAGGGTATAAAAAATAACGGAGAGAATGTTTAAAAAAAAAAACTGTTATTTAAATAGTAGTGATATACACTCGCAATATTTCACGGTATTATAATGTATATATTGTATTATTATATTAGACGACGAGCTTTCGTGTGCACGAGACACATCTTTTGACCTCTATACAATACACACACGCACTGATCGCCACAATATAAAACGGCTTATTATTATAGTTTACAGCGCCCAACGTTTATTTTTATTGGTCAGGTGTTATTATTATTCTTTCGTCCGTCGTCGATTCGGTTTTTCTATTTTATTTTTTTTTTTTAGTTTTTATGTACGTTCTTATCCGCCGTCTCGTGACGTATATATCATATAACATAATAAAGTCGAAATACCTATACGCGTATTTTATATATCTACTTACACCGCCGTATTTATCATATTATATTATTAGGTTTGTGTGTATAAAAACCGAATTTATATGTATATATATATATATATATATATATATATATATATATATACATTTCGTGGTTGCTATTATTTTTTTTATTTCTTCCTGCAAATGGATATTATACGTTATAACCAGCACTCGGGACTTATAGTATTTGCTTATTTTTATGCATTGACTTCAAAAAGGAACAGAGTACTATGGAAATGTATGTCGTGTTACGACAACATCAACTAAGAAATCGGAAAGTGCTATTTTTCGCTTTTTTCGACGATTTTAAAAAAATGCTTATTTTCGATTTTTCTACTTTGATGATTTTTTTTTTTAAATAAACAAATTTCCAATTTCTTCTGTCTTTCTACGTAATAATATTATATACACTCTGTGATGACGTAGACCACTGATCTAACCCTCCTTTTTTTTTTGAACATTATTGCTTAATTTTAAAACTTATAAATGATTATTTGAGTGCTTATAATGTCGTTTTCAAGTGTTCCGAGCCCTGGTTATAACATATTTCTATCTACGGTAAAATATATATTGTTATAGTAACGCAATAATAATATATTATAAAGCGGTATACAATGTAGGTACATACGGTGTAGCGTATCGATAAAAAGCTTATAAAACACATCATTTGTTTTTCTGAAAAAGAAACCAATACCCGGAAATGTTGTAATACGTAAATTAATTAACTCGTTCGTATTTATAAATAACATTACAATATCATATCGCGATGATGGGAAAAAAAGTATTATCAAAATTCAAAACCAATACCGATGCACAAATTTCAGTGGTG
Organism: Pentalonia nigronervosa; assembly: GCA_014851325.1. Lineage (NCBI taxonomy): Eukaryota > Metazoa > Arthropoda > Insecta > Hemiptera > Aphididae > Pentalonia > Pentalonia nigronervosa. The sequence continues at coordinate 51,790 of JACXSJ010001443.1, forward strand.
TAATTAAATTACATTTTATGAGCGTTTTATCATAATAACCTTGTTTACATCATTATTATTTATAAAATGCATATACATTTTAAAATCGTAAAAAATGATTTAAATATTTGTGTTTAAAATAATATTGTACATAAGGTACATTTTTTAAATATATAATTGACGCTTAATTCAATTCAAACAATATATTTTAGCTGATAATACGCATTTTCCGCCATAATATTAATACTACTTGATTGAATATAATTTGTAACTTATAACTTAATACCTACTAACCTTACTTTCATTATTACTTTATATTATACACAGATAAATGTAATATTTATAATGAGTTATTATAATATTGTCTTAAAATAATAATATATTGCTGCAAATTACATCGTATCTAATTTGTCAATAATAACTAATAACTCCTTGAGTATAAGCTGATCCGTTTAAATAAATTACAATAAATTATAGATATTATAATATAAAAGTTCCCAGATCAATTTTATTTATTTGAATTTTCAACTATTCAATAAAAAAGAAAATTTAATTGATTTATTTTCTGATTTCAGGTTTGGAAACAATGGTTGGACCATTAAACTTTGCGAAGAGGAGACGAGACGAGGCATGAAACTCATTTTCCGTGTTGTCAAATCGTTTCATATAGACTTTTAAATGGTATATTACATAATATTACGTACATATATACATATTGTTGTAATTTTCTTTTATAGCGTTTTAATATTAAAACAAATTTAAAATACCAAACAAATTATGTATAAGCGAAAACCTTTTAATTTTTATGATAATCTGTGTTTATAGTAAACAATAAATAATAATATCGTAGCTTTAGTAAAAAAAAAAAAAAAAAACATTATGATGTATAACTTATTATATAGCGTGTAGTATCTACCTATATCATATTTATTATATCGTTTGTCTGTATATTATTAAAGTATTGTATATTTTATGAATTTATGTTGTCCGTAGTGTTTTGACGATGATGACGATGCCGGTGTAGATAAATCTGTCAGCTATTGTTATCAAGTCCAAAAAACTATTTAAGAAATATTCAAATATAATACGATAATATTTTATATTATGTTTTTGTTTCTATTATTATAAATCAAATAAAAAACGAAAACAAAATAAAAACACACGACAAATGTACCAATTTTATTATTTTAAGCAAATGCACCTACACGACAGTTGTACAGTATTGAATTCTGTTCGGATTTACACAGCCGCACACGGGCTATTATATTATTATATTATTATATCATAAGCGTACACACAAATGCAGCATTGGAGAGTTATCTGGATTTTTATTTATTTTTTTTTATTTTTAAGCCGCAACAACATAAGTTATTGGCTTGTGACATTAATATGTTTTGACAGATGTGTGTAAAAAATAACAAAATGAAAGTGACACAGGTTTTGTAAAAAATAATATATTATGTTTGAATAATAAATATATTAGATTAGATTATATAATTTGGTTAATTTTAGGTAGTTGAATATTTTTTCCATGTTGACAGTGTCTGGGCTTAAAGCTTCTTTCAGATTTTGATCTAGTTCAAGTTTGGTTCTGATGTCTGTGAATTTTTGGCAGTGGCAGATTAAGTGTTTGACCGTGGGAATTTCACCGCACGCTTGGCATTGGTCGGGTTCAGAACTGGTCATGGGATGTTTTTGGGTCACCCAAGTGTGACCTATTCGTCGTCTGTTTAAGATTACTCCCTAGCGTCTTGATAATAGAATAGTTGGCCACGAGGAGATTGAGGGTTTGATTTCATTGAGTTTGGTGTGTAGTGTTGACCACAAGAGCTGCCATTGCGTTAATATGTGGTTGTTGACGGCGACTCTTAAGTCCTAAAAAAGATAGGAGTGGATTTGATGGGAGTGTTGGGAGGAGATAGCTTCTTTGGCATAAGATTCAGCTAGTTCATTCCGACGTCACTAGGTATCCAAAAAAGGATAATAGTCTGTGCGTTAGTTTTGAGTAGTGATATCTGGTTCTGGATTTTCTTAGACAAACTGTTGGGTTGGTATATGTTTTTTAATACTAATTAACGTCCTAAGAGAGTCGCTAAAAATTATGGCTTTGTTTATTCTGTTTTCATTTATGATGTCAAGAGCTTGGGAGATCACGGTAGCTTCAGCCGTAAAGATAGAGTAAGCATCCAGGTAGTTTGAACATTTTTTGGAACTCGTATACCACTCCGGAGTCCGTTTTAGATCCGCCAGTGATGTACATGGTATACTCCTGATGTTCTTATACTGCCTGGAACTGTGAAGGATTATTATCCTAATCTAACTTATTGGAGAAAAAAAAAGACTCTAATAAAATCTTCTATAGAAACATTATCTAGCTTCTTTTTGAATCGATTTTAAGTTACAATCTGCGTAAAATATACTATAAACAGGGGTGGCAAATTTTTTCGACGCTACGTGCCAAAAATTAATTTTTTTTTTTTTTTTTTGAGAGTGCCATGAATTTTCCGTCACCGCTATAGAATTTGTTTGATATATAACGGAAGAGCATTTACTAATTTTCTTAAAGTGATATTTTGAAAATCTTGTATGGCTATTTATATTTGATTTTTTAGCCGGAGTCCAGATAGGTTTTATAACTAGGTTTTTTAGTTTATAGAGTCTACACGGCCGCACGGCTACATGGTTATTATATTATTATGTCATAGGCGTGCGCACGGATGCAGGAGAAGGTTCGTATGCTGCATTTGAATAATGTTTTTGGGCCAATTGATTGGTCCGTGAGCCGTGGCGGCCCAAGTTATAAACCGTAAACTTAGTCGCAGTCAATAATATTATCTAATAGAAAAAATGGTTCAGATCCATTTATATTTAATAAAATAATGAATTACCACGGCCCGTCGCCCGCCGATCGGGTGACCTACAAAATATCCGAAATGATTTCTGTCGAAATTATTTTATCCGAAAAAATATTTACAAAAGATATTAAATATAATTAAATATAAATGGATCGAACTAGTTTTTCTATTAGATAATTGATACTATATACAGTTTACTACAAATACTAAATAGGTACTTAGTCAAAATTGTTAATTTGTGCAAAACAATAAAAGTAAAGAGTATTGGATGACATTATTTATAAAGCTGATTCTAAGCAACTATAAGAGCCATAGTGATATGTTTTACATATTTTTTTCTATATTGAGTTGTTGCACAGGTTTGTTGTTTTTAAGAAGGCGATCGTCTTGGTGTTGTCCTGGTTTTTGGAGGAGTGTTTAAATACAGGAATGCACTTTATGCATACTGCGCATGTGCGTAATTTTTTTCCCATTATCATTATGATAGGCTGTTGGTAATTTATGTTATTTTTAATATGAAAATATTATTATATAAATTAAACTATTTAAGAAAAAGAAACATATTTTACGTTTTTCTTGTATCTACATCTTAAAAAATTTTAATTCTTAATATCACAATTAAATTCTATGCAAATATTATGTTTAAACTATAAAAACCATGTTATGAAATAATTTAAGTACAACATTAATATTATTATCTTCCAATATTTTATTGTAGAATATTATTGTAAGTATTGCGTGTTAAATTTAATTATATAATATAAGTAATTAAAAAATTCAAAATAGTCAATTTGTAAATCTGATTATAAAAAAAATATTGATGGTGAAAAAAATGTCTAAGGTATGTAGTTTATTCTACACAGTTTTTTAAAATATCAATATTTTTTGGAGTAAATTATTTTAAATCGTAATAACTTTTTTCAAAATATAATTTTTGGGAATTCTTAGGCATGGTAAACCTTAAACTATTTATTATCCATATAATATTTTCACAAATTTTTCATACGTTTAGTTTTTATTAATTTTCTATTTTTATTCGTTAGTTCTTTCTGTTACACCCTATATACCATACTATTGTACAATTAATGATTTTGGCTGCTCAAATTTTATCTGGCCGATTGTAAAAATAAATGGGCTGTTTTGTTCTGTACCTATGCCTCATCTGCGAATAAAGTTTGCGCACGTTTGTTTATTATAAAGTGGTTTTTGACGCGAATGTTAGGTAGAAGTACCTACTTATATACAATTGATTTGTCGACCAATTAGTGCATTATGTGACAACGTGAATTATCATAATCCTACGGAGAAAATTTTTTTTTCAGGAGAAAATATATAATATTGTAGACATAATTAGTATAATAAATTCCAAAAATATATAGAATTTTTTCACAAACATAGGCTTAGCAAAATTATTGTAAAAAAAAAAAAAAAAAAAAAAAAATAATAATAGCAACAATATATTTTACAAACTCCCTCGTTTGTTCTACATAATGTATCCCTTTAATGTTAATACCTATGTGTAATTATTGCAGGGTAATGACCTAAGATGTCGAAGCCTTGTAAACCTAATAAAAAAAAAAAAAAAAGCATAATATGTGAGTTGAGAAAACAAAATTAACATGAATTATTTAATTTGAGAAAAGAATAGCCACCCAGTGATGACGCTTTCGATTTAATTTAAATCTCGTGTATAATTATTTTATTTTACTTTACTTATTTTTTGTAATAATTTTAAGCCTCTGCGCCATTTACACTTTAGACGCCTTGAAGGGTTACATGGAATTGTGAGGGATGATAGGTTTTTTATGAGTAGATTTGTACTAAAAGAAAGGCGGTTATGAAATCTTTTATAGAAACATCATATATTAAGCTTCTTCGTGAATTGTTTTTAAGTTACAATCCGTGCGTATAGACTATAATAGAGTATGGTTTGATAAAATATGTGGAAGAGCATTTACTAATTTTCTTAAGGCGATATTTTGAAAATTTTGTATCTTATTTAGATCGGATTTTTTAGCATTTCCCCGTAGCTGTAGTCCGCGCGTATGTCCAGATAGGTTTTTTTTTTAACAAGGTTTTGTACATTAGGAGATTGGCATCAATGTGGATGATTATTTACTATAAATCGAATGTTTAAGCATGTACGCAACTCACGGTTGTTTAGGGATAGTTTTTTTTTCTCTCGGAGAAAATTAATAATTATTTCAACTTGAGACTTTTATAATAGATTATGATAATAATATAGAGTTGGGTTAATAACAGAGTATCGGAAAATCGTTTGCGCTGTCGAGAGGGGTGGCGGTGAAAAATTGTGCAGCTACGGTTAATTTGCCGAAAACATTATTGTCAAATATACATACTCGTATATTACATAACATTATTGTAGAGGAAATATATTATACTTTATAATAGCTGCGTAGTTTCAGCCTATGCGCATATAATGGAATAACTTCTTTTTTTATTTTCGTTTGTTGTTTTCACGCGAGAATATAATATAATATGTATGCGGTCGCGAGCATATGGAATTATAATACCTATAGACATTTAATAATAAAATAATTGAAATAATGAAATAATTTTAACCACGAACAACGTTTTAACCGGTGTTTACTCTTCGGCATGTTCCTTTTAGAAAGGAACTCGCTCCGTTTTTCGTTCTTTTGAAAATAAATGAATTCGTTCTTCGTTCGTTTAAAAAAATTAAAGAATTCGTTACTTTGTCGTGTCTTTGGAAAATGGACGCATTCCTCTTTTAGTTTAAAACAGAACTAATAAATCTCCTCGAAAAGTACTGCCGAGTCCCAACCCGCATCATAAATTTTATTATTTTATGATTTTATTGTTCAATATGTTCATACTATTTCGACGCTAATTCGATTTATAATGTTGGGTCGACAATTTCTATAAATTAATATTATAAGGGATAATAATAAAGTGATCATAAGTCTTAACGATGAACCGACGTCCATAGTCGATAACGATCATTAAATGGTAAAACACACGCTAACAGGATATGTATTTGAATTTAAATTGTTCACGTCATTTATCTATGTGAACTGAAATCCGATAGGAATAAAAAAATGTCGTTTTTTTTCTTTTCAAAAAAGGAACTCGTTCGGTTCCTTGTTTTATAAGGAATCCGTTTCTTTTAGGACTCGTTCTTTCCAAACGCTAATTTTAACACAATATATCTGACGTGTAATATACTTAAAACGTCGGTGTGCGATTTCAAAGATCCAATATAAATACGCTACGGAGCGTTTCGTGTGGTCAGCGTACAACGCGATGTCTGCAGTGTTAGGACCAGATAACAAATAAATCAATTGGATAAATCAATTACACTTTGTTTTATCTAAGATACAGATAAAATTTATATCCAGATAAGTTACAGATAATTAAATTATAGAAATATAAATTAAAATTTAATGATTAAAAAAAAAATTAACCTTTATGTACATATTGTGGCTGTATAATACGGTTGTTTTCATCTGAATTTGTTACATGTTGTTTGTCACTAAACATAAACTTAAAAAAAAAAAACTATGAAATCAGGAATAACTAATACAATAATATTACAAGAAAAAATATTTTTTTACAGGTATAGTATTTTGTAAACTATGTTATGTTACTTATAAAATGTGCCCGAGACAAAGAAAATAAAATTCGGAATTTTTCGGACAATTCTGGAAAATTTTTACAAAAAGATTTATTTTGTGAATTTATCTGGGTAAATGAAATATTTGGCTAAAATAATACATTTATCTAGGTGATGAGTCCCCTACACTGGATATCTGAACATGCGAATAAATATAGCACAACACCACGCAAACCGTTTTCCTATAGTCAATTAAAAGGAAAGAAAACAAATAATCTCTTTCGTTATATAACTATAAGGCCCGGGACTTGATGCGTTTGCATTTTTTTCCTTTTGCTTTGATATGCGATGATCGAGTCTCTACAGAAATTCGATTCATGCGGAAATTCGGTGGCGTATTTAGGACTTCTTTAAGAGGGAGGATATGATAAGAACCGTACCTCAACTCCCTATTGTAGATTTACAAATACTGTAATATTTTCATGCGCTATCCGTAATTATCTAAATGTTTATTAAAAAAAAAATAAAAATTGTAACTAATGATCTTTGTAGAACATATATACGGCCAGTGACGCGTAATTTTTGTAAGGAACAATTGAATTCGGGAAAATGTTTGTCAGGAATGTTTTTATAAAAAAAAAAATTGCAAAAACATGATTTTTAAAGAGCCGCGCTGGTTAAGATGACGCTTAGGAGCTACTGGATTGATGCATTTTCGGAAGAGCCGCAGGTTCCCGGCCCCTGGTAAAGTACCCTATAAAAATTGGCTGGCGTAAAGTATTTAAAAATTAATTATGTGTTACAAGATAATATTATATACTATACGTGATTGTCCAATAGGCGTTACATGTATAATATAAAAAAATTTTTTTTTTTTAATAGTGAAAATAAAAACATTTTTTGTTTATGTTATACATGTAACGCAGTATCTATAAATTAAACAAAAATAACGTGAATATTGAACGCAACAAAATTTGTTCCGTATGTCAGATCTCCGTGCGACCCCCTGTACAGGGAGTGGTCGTTTTAAAATTCAAGGTGCTCGGCTGCTCGACACCCTTATAGCAGTCACACGCAACAACGGGCTAAACTGACACCGCCCTATACATCAGTGGTCTTCAACCTTTTTGGACTCGCGACCCAGATTTTTAGGCTTACATTTTTCGCGACCCACGTAAGCTTTATAAAAAATCGAAAATTTTATTTTTATTTTAAAAAGAAGACTTATCGCGACCCACCGGTTGAAGACCACTGCTATATACATATTGCCTATGTGTTTCCGATCAACCGCGAGGGTTTGTCGTTTTTGTGCGGCCGTTTAATAACGGGGCCCACGCGTGCGGACGGACTCGCGCACGGATCCAAGTCCATCATGTCGTCCGTACAGTGCCTGTATACAATATAACACTACACAGCAGCGTGCGACGAGAGGACATACAAGCTATTCACGTGTTATTACAATATCATGTACTCATGTTATATGTCGTGAGGGGGAAACGATCGACTCGAGATGACGACATCTGCGCGCATCCGCTGCAGCCGTCGACCGACGACGCGTCCGCGTCACTGCCAAATAATATATATTTGTATTATTATCGTATTATGGCATTATGAAAACGACAAACGCACTGGACCGCGATCGTGCACCTACCTATGCACATATTATATATATATATATATGCACACCAGCTATTTTTGTATATTAGCTGCGTAGGCGCAGGTATGCGGTATTATTGTGTTGTGTCGTGTTCTCCGGATTTTGCAGAGCTGCTGCTGCTGCGACATAACAAGATATGGCGAGTCGGACGCACGCGACAGTACTGGATTCCATTCCGCCCAAAGTGTTTTACTCGACAATAATGATAACATGTTATATTCTCCTTATCCGGTGAACCGTGTGCGCGCGATGCGATCGTTGTCGCGGCCAGCTCTCCGCTATATGATCATAACGTATACAAAACCGTTGTGACAACATCGTAATAATAATAATAATAATGTTTACAATATATTGTTATAGAGCGCCTATGCCCGACGACGAGCGAGCGCATTGTGAAAAATCAAAGGTCGGTTATTGTGTGACGCCGTATTAATATTAACTGAAACACTCGCGCAGTGTACAATATTATTCATTATTATTTACGGTTTTCGAATTTTAGTCGCAGCAGTATAGATACACATTCGTCGGTCGCGATTCACAACGAAATACGTATTACGCACGTTATACGTCGACACGCGGGCGCGCGCAAGTCACGCCCGCGGGTGTATCGATAAATCAAAATACACGTGGCCCGTCGCACAGTGGTCCAAGAATGAAGACAGCCGTCAAAAATCGTTATTTTTAATTCGAAAATACTCGAATCAAGGTACCGTGAAAATGTTTTCTGTGTGCTACCCGCTGCGGCGCCAAAAGAATTGCACAAAGTGACAACCAGGCGCGGATCTAGAAATGAAAAAAGGGGAAGGGGTCTAGAGGAAAAAAATTTACTTCAAGCACATAAAAGCGTGAGTAGTGAATATTCATAATATACACGCATATTATAAAATAATACTAAAACGAAATAATTATATTTTATTAGTCACTAGGGCTCGGATATCAATGCATTTGCATCTTTTTTCTTGGAATGCCTTACACGATGTTTTTCAAGCTACAATTGACGTGTTTCGAGTACTCTACATTTTTTTTTTTTTTTTGTGAGGGGGGGGGTTGTTAATCGCGCGGGCCGCTCGCCTAACGGCTTTTCGTCGCCCACGGCGACCGGAACGTCCTCGGGCAGACGACGACGAAATTCACGCGTAGGAGGAGATCTTTGCCACGGAAGTGTGTAAACACTAACGTCACGTATTTGGTCGCAATGAGCGCGCTCTTCTTTAGCGGAAGAAAATACCACGGATCGCCTTTTTTATTTTTTTTATTCCAAATTGGTTCATTTTTTGGGTTCTGCGGAGACAGCGGGACACAAAGCTCGAAAGCCCGCCGTATGGTCACGTTAAGTGCAGGACCGCGTTTACCGTTCTTATGGGGGCCGCACCAAGACTTCGGATTCGTTTATTCTTCCAAAGACCATCATATGGGTAAGATTATATACACGCGTAAGCAAAATAAATAAATTATATAACATTCGTATTTCGATTTATATTTATAAATGCAACTGCAGTCGTGCTCGTAAGATTATAAAGCAGCGGCTTATTATAAATTTTCGGATAAAATTCATCATAGTGTGTTGTGGACACCGATTTCGATTTAGACCTACCTACTAATTATTGTGGACGTAAAAAGTCGATTTAAGTTGTTTTATCGTTTATGTTTGACATCGACAACTTTCCGAGAGGAGAAATATTACACCATAGCTGATGACGTGAATTTATTCAAGCAGTCAAGTGTTTCTTAGACATTTGGGCCATAAGACCTTCATTATTATTTCAAACTATTAACCTAATAATTTAACGAGAGTTTCCACGTCATTACATGTGGGTCTTTCATCTCGAATTTTTTTTTTTTTTTTTGTTTCACGCAGCCGTTGTTCTATTTTTTAAGTAACCAAATTTACTTATTGTATATAAAATATTACAGATTTGTGAAATATATACTTTTGTTTTGAATAAAAAAAAAAAAAATAATAATAATAATAACTTAGTACTTTGATTGGTAGCTTTTGTCTCAAGTACTGAAAAAGCGATGAAGATTTGTGTTTGAAAATTGCATAATATAATATAACGCCTTATATTATTATATGTATAGGCCACGTCCACAATTCACGTGGTCTTCATTAATACTTTGCCCTCAACTATATTATAGGAAACAGCGGACTTAAGCATATTATTATAACGATGTTCTTACACCTACATAATATATAGTTACTACACCCTTTCATAATAATATATCGATCACTATAAAATATTATCAAGCGTGAGCCCACTCGGCCCACACGGCTCGCCCGCTTGCTTGTGTCCAACCCCGTTTAATGTTGTATTACACGATAATATAATATGTATTACGAATAATATCGCTGCAGTGCATAATAAATCTAATGCGGAGCAGCATAGCTCGAAAGAACGTCATTAACGCAGTGAACATTTTAAACGAACGATTAATAAAGAACTTTTAATATAATATATATTATAGAAAAGAAAGAGTGATAAAACGTTAATGCAACGATATTATATGCATATATGCACATAGGTGGTGTGGTGTGTTGTTTGAAATAGGCTGATAACGGGAAGAAAAAAAAACCGACTCTAAACTACATTTAATGTATGTAAATTACGCGCTTTAGTTGAAATGTAATACGATAATGACCGAGTGTGCAACAATTAGCTCGTGAAACGTTTCAACACGTTGAGTTCGCGAATGACGCGACCGGAGAAGGCGCTGACAAGACAGTTGTCCGCATAATATAATAGATAATTCATATAATAATATTGTGTGAGAATTAATTACGCTCATGAAAACAGGTTTGCCGTTGTTGTTGGTCTTGCGTTTTAATTTTTTAATTTACTTTGGTTACCTACGTTTTTTTCAGAGAAAAATAATATGCATTCATTGCACTCGCGCCGATCGTGTTCGACGCCACAAGCGTGGTGCTCGTGTCGCGTCCGTGCCGAATGTGCTTTATTTAAAGTAATCGCAAAATTATCATGTTTTTGTAATGTTACGTAGAAATAGTCTGCTAAAATGAACAGAACAGAATGGTACAAAAAAAAAATCATTTTTTTTTATAATCTGCGATCGATTGAATATATAATCATAATTAAATTGCTTATGCTGCAACGGTGCACACTTATTCTACAAGAGTATTCATTCACAAAGTATTTAGTTTATTCGGAACATTTTATGAGCATGGAATATTCGTATCTATAATTAAAAATTATAAATTGTTTAGTACTTTAGTATATTTTACTATCAAAATAATATTTTATAACGAATTCTCTACCGACACTAATTACCGTTTGTTTTAATGCTAATTATTATTATTATTTTTTTTTTTTTAATCTAATTGAAGATTCATCAAGCTAATTAGATTTAGAATCTCTAAATCCGAGGCGTATTTTTATAACAACGTGGCATTCATTCATAAGTTAATTAATGGTAAAATGAACTGGATGTGCTGAGTTACTCGAGCTAGTAAAATTTAGAGTTCCTAAACGAGATCAAACACCCTATAATAGTGTCAGTGAATAGAAATAATTACTCTGCAAATATAATCTTATCGTGTCGCTTTCTCTCTTCCATGATTTGTCACTACTGCTGAAAATTCGTGTAAATAATTTTTCAATAGAACTTAAATGTTTTGCTGTGATACGTTATTATAACATGTTATTTTAATAGATATTCAAAAATATTAAATATACATAGGCATAATTTTTTTTTATATATATATAAGCATTTAAAGTTTAAATTTTGACAAAATTAATCAAAATCTAGAAATTTTGCAAATTATTTTGTAGTTAAAAATGTATAAAATATTCGATTTTTATATCCAAGGTTTGTGATCATTTAAAACAAGGTTTTTCAAATGTAAATTTATACTGTGAAACCAAAAGATCTAAAAAAATAAATAAACTTTGTTTCGCGGAACATGGTCCAGGTGACGGCGGCCAGCTTCTCTCCGGTGGTTGCGCCCGAGACGACTATACCAAAAACGTACGGTCGCATACATATTAACAAAGGATTTACACATAAGTCCGTCGTGCTGACGCCACCCGGCTGGAGGAAGACCGGAAATCAGTTTTTGACGAAACGATATCAAATGATAACAAAATTGCTCGCAGCACGGTATCCATTGTCGATCGCCAATGTCGAGAACATACCGCCCGATAGTTTAATATGTGTTAAAATCAATCACGCGTTGAAACATAATATTAAACATATTGATAATAACGACATTAATACATCAATGTTAAATACTGTGTTTCAATAAAATCATTAAATTACTTGATAGCAATCGCTAAATAATAAATATTATAATATTTTTTAATTATAAGTATAATGCAAAAGAGGTCGACAAGTGGGCACAGCTCTTTTGTACAGTGGGTGTCCAGTGGGTCACTGTAATAGATATTGTGTTAAATTTGAATTCGATGATATAAAAAAATACGGTCCGTCAGCCTACATAACTAAGTGTATTTCATGAAATTATTGCTATTAAAATAAATAATTTTACTATTAATAATACGGTAGGTTAAATTAAATTTTGGAGAAAATATTGCATTTGAAAATGTCATCGAGTGTATAAAATATAATAATATACTTAATATTTAATATTCAGTCATATAATGAAGCATGTTATAGATGGTAAAACGAAATCAATAAAAAAATACTATTATAGTATACGCGATTAGGCATCGTAATAACGTTGATATTTTACCATTTTTACATATTAGAAATTAAATTCATATAATCCTGGATACACATTTGTTTGCGATTAGATATTTGCAGCAGTGTTATATCTACTTCGCATATTATTATTCGTTTTCATTACTACAGAATGTAATTTGACCTCTGCGGTATTTGAATAAATTGTTGTTGGTGGCGCTTAGAGTTGTGTTTGAAATATTTTATACACTGATTCTTGGGTTTGTTCCAAAACATTTTTTTTTTTTAAATGCCTATATACACGAACTGTTTATCATAGCCCATATAGGCTACCCGTTTACAATTTGTATAAATTATTATTTATTATTAATTTAATGATTAAATCATTACAACATAATTTTTTTCCACGTGAAAATTATAATTTTGTCGGTAGACAGCCGTGATCATTATTTGCTCACAGTCATGTTACTTGCAACCCACATTAAGCGTCTAATGATGTCTGTTTATATGAATAAATTACGATTTGTCTGTACTCGGGTTGCATCAGTGCATGTACACTCATCAACTGTTTTGTGTGTGTATGCATTTGTTTTTATTTCTATTTATTTATTTTTTTTTTTTTTGTAATATGCATACAGAATATGACTATTTCTGTGCCTTTTTATTCGCTCAATAAAATGTTTTTCAACTGCGTGTTATATTGAAACGTATAGGAACTCTTCGATGCACTTTAAGCCCGCGGCCTATATTGTTGTGACCGTAGGCGTGCACACAGGGCGAAAATTTTTTATGGGCATAATCAAATTTGCTCGTATTATATTTTATTTTATCGCATATTATACATATATATGTGTTCGTGGAGATTGTGGAAATTTTATCTGTCGTGAATGCTCTGGAAAGTGCTGTAAAATCAAAAATACTTGTGTGTACCACTGCACCAATTTTATTCTTCGACAAAAACATTGTGCACGGTAACTATATTATAGACATTGATAAGTTAATATATTTATAATAGGGCCTATGATAATGAAACGTTATCTCACATCGCGTTTATTTAAAATTAAGATAAGCGGACCCGAGCACCAACTCCACGAAAAATCCACGTGTTTGTAACATTAAGTCGCCTTCAAACGAAAAACCGTGAACTACTGCATGCCCTCTCGATGACTGTTTAGGTTTTATTATATTTACATTTATATCATTTGATTTCAAAGAATTCGTATTTTTAACTTTAAAAACATCGTGTCTACAAATTAGCACAGTGTTGTGTATATGTACATAAAATTTGATTCCACGTATATTTAAATCTTTATTACGCGGTTTTTAATTTACAATTCAAAAAAAAAAAAAATTAGGGGCGCCAATAGTTTCAGGCTCGACCAGAAATTGAAGGTATTGCACGTCTACGGTTGTGACGAAGTTGTACTTACATTCTTGAATTTAATGTCATGGGTAATGCGTATTAATATGTTTCGAATATTTTCCACGTTTTCAAAATCTTATCGGACGTAGTCAATCATATACAATACAACAAAATATTGCATTATGTCTATTAGACGTGACTAGACAATCCGGCGTTAAATAAATAATATTGTCGACCGTCCCGAGTGGGTTCAATTATAATTTTCTGTTTTGAGATACCGGCTAATGGCAACGGCGGTATACCGGTATTCGGTGTCCACCACAGGGCATGATTTCATGACGTATTATATTTACGATAATGTCGTTTCGGCTTTGCGTGGCGATGGCGGTGACGCAAATTACCAACATTTCTTCGTGGGTTTCAGTTGAAATAATAACTGAACGAGCCGTCGTCCGACACGGTACGGGTCAGCGAAATAATTGAAAAATGTGTGGTTTTGCGGCATTATCGTCGTGTTAAAATGGCCGTGAAACAATTGCCGGGAATCCCGCTTGGACGATCAAGTATATTCAGGTGCCTGGGCATGTGGACTACGTGTCCGCCGTGTTGAGGTGTAGTCATTAACTCGACGTGTAGTGATTTTTTGTCACACGTTTAGGCGCATCCGGTTAACCTCAATCGTCCGGCGACGTCTCCACCGCCGTTAAAGATAATATATTATATTAACAATATTCTACTCCAAAAACTCGCCGACTTCGTACACACCGGCACTCACAATCGATTGTCACGACCCGCGGGACACAATAATAACATTACGTGCGCGCCGGTATGTATATTTTTGCAGTGTTGACGTGACTATATATATATATATATGTGTGTGTGTGTGTAGACACAGTATACACAGTCGACGAAAACAGTTTCTAAATATTCATATTAAAACATGACATATACGAGGTACCCGAGTGTTTTTTAATTTTTTTATTTGATTCTCGCAAATCTAAATTAGTTTTACGTATCATTATTATACCATAATAGCTCAGTTGTGCCTCGACAGCGTTTCTGCGTCCGCGTCACGCGTTCGGGCGCCGCATTGTCGGACCGTATTCATTACGTCCTCCGTACATCGATTGTCGTCGCCACAGCTCGGAAAAAAATGGTTCACAGCTGTGCGTGGACGTCGATAACCGTTGGTAACCTTTGGTAACCATTAGCGACAATACTAATATCTAATATTGTGATGACATAAATTCTGCTGGCTTTGCGAAGTCGTTCGAACACGTCTCGTACATCGAAGGTCCGTCGTGTGCAGTGATGGTCGTTGTTGAACCCGCAAGTGACGTGGCGAAGTGAAATAACTTATCGAGGCACGTGAGGTTGGCGGGAAAACTCGAGCACTAATTCCCGCTATAATACCATTATTTGGTGCTCTGCATCTGGTGCTACCCGACGGTGCTATTTTCAAAACAAGTGTTGAATTCCCCTTTCAGATATGGTATTTTTTGAACGACTTACCGCCTGACCTTGATTCTTTCGCAGCACCCGCAGCTATACCCGTGTGATTACGAGTACCTATAGTTACCTAAGTACTTTATACAGTTACATCTATAGTATAATTAATATCGAATTCGTCGTGTGACAATTAGGTTAATTCACCCAACCTGCTGATAAAAATTGTCGGACAACTGTCCATCAATGCGCGACCGCGTTGAACCATTCCTATATATACAACGTGATCCATACGAAGACTTACAATGTTTTTTGCTCCTTGTCGTCCTTTGATAAGTTATACGATTATGTAAACGGTCAACATTTGGTCATTGCGCACGCCTGAGGTATGCGAATACCCGATTTCGTCAAGGCATTCGAGTTAAGCTCTGCAGTCGATAATACCTGTACAGTCTTTGCTGTAGTTTTGTTTAAAAGATATTATACCGCAGCTGATGTCGATACTCTTATAACAGTTTGTTTGAATCCTATGTTAAACGAAAAATAAACATACTAACTACTATCACTACTTTGACTTAATAATTTAGCTATTTTCTTTTTCAAATTGTTAGCAAGTGTTAGTATATAGGGTCTTCGGGGCCGAGGTAAATATCACGTCTTATCTTTTCGAATACAAACAATTAAAATGCAAATGATATAATATTATAATATAAACCAAATTTCATTTTTTTGAGTTTGAGAAAAAAAGGTCATTTAAGTGAAAACCGAGACGTCGATTTTGGGTGAAAACGTGTACGCCTCTACCATTATTTATCCACGCAGTTACATTTTTTATTTAAAATATGATATTTGATATTAAAAATAAAAAGAAACTTATCATATATAAATAACAATAGTACCTAAGCATATACTGTATAATATGCATCATAGTATTATATTAATTACATTTCTTTAAATTAATACTAGTCTAAAAATTGCGTTTTATTCAAACGGAAAAAGAGAATATTATAAAAACGACAAATTTAATACGTAAAGTGGTAGGTATGCACGCAATCGTTTTATATTGATTTTTACCTTCTAAAATAGAACACGATTAATATAATATAACCCCATTTGTTCACGGTTATTATATTTATTTTTTGTACATTACGAATTTATCAAGAGATTAGATTTACAATATGCGATTTATTATAATATATTATGTGTTATTAACATTCAACTGTGCGATGTTTTGAGCGTATAAATTATTTTTATTGACTAAAATAATTTTTAATGAACCACAAATAGTTTTTACCTGAAATTGAAAAAAATCGTTTAGGTAATTATTTTTAAAACGAATCACGGATGTATATAACAATAATAAAATATTATAATGTACATTCATAAAAGGGGTGGTTTTCTATAAGTACAATGGGTGGGTGTGTAATAATTAACCTATTAACAATAGGTTAATACATTTATAAATCTATCTATAAATTTTAATGAATAGGGTCTATGACAATGAAACGTCACCTCAAATCGCGTTTATTTAATATCAAGATAAGCGGACACACGCCAGCTGGTTGAAGCACAGCTCTGCGAAAAATCCATGTTTATAAAGAGTCGCTTTCAAACGAAAGACCGTGAACTGCCACCCCCTCAATAATCTACAATCAGTATGTTAACTGTTTAGATTTTATTATACTTATATTTATGTCATTTTTCTATGGCATTGTTGGGTAACGATAATATTCCAACACTCAAAACAGAAGTGGAATTTGGAGGAAAAAATTAATATTATTGATTTCTTGGTATACAATAGTGTTTGACCGTCGTGGCATACTGACGTGATCTATACAAACAATGTTTTCATCGAACAAATGTCTAGCATACTTTATTATGTAAAAAGAAAATTTAACGACTTTTCCTAATTTTTTTCTATTTTAGATCATTTTTTTTTTTTAGATTAATTATTATTGCTTAATTTCATGACTTATTAATGGTTTCTCGAGTGCTTTTAACGAAGTTTTTTTAACGCTATTTAAAGCGTTTATTTTGATGATTTCAAGTGCTATTATAAGTCTCGAGCCCTGGACTCATAATGTATAATAATAGCCGTGATCTTACGCCGTATATAATGGCATTGTAAAATCCATATTATTTGTAGAGAAAAAAAGACTTCCGATACTTTGGTCGTATATTTTTCAAAAATAAAACTCAACATTAAAACCTTGTCTGCGGGGGTTTTTATATTATTATATCGTATAATACCAATATAATATAGCTTAAACGACAAATACTGCAAAACATATCGATTGTGCGATGACGGGGTTGCGGTTGTATTATATTATATATTATATTGACTCGCGTATTTCCGCTGTTCCGCCGCGCGGTATACGTCAAAGTCGCGGAAATGATAACCGGAAACACGACGTCGATGTATCCGATTTATTTTTCCTTCCTATGTCAGTCGCCTATTCTTCCCTCTCGCAATCTCAATCATATGAATACACGAGCAAATGCGTCAAGCACACGCATATACATTTGAAAATGTATATAATAATAATAATAATAACGATACATTGGAAACGCTCATGTGCGTATATATAATGTTATGTACAGGACGACGACAAGGGGAGCAGAAACCGTCATGTTATAATAATAATATAATACCATGATAATATTCTGTTCTGTGATAATAATAATATTATCTCGAGTATATAATATAATAATACTATTATATATAATATATAGTTGTCCATTGTGACGACGACCAGTCTCGGTCTGTTGGTTACCCGCGTGGTTGTTCGCCGACATTACCCTATATATATATATATATATATATATATATATATATACAGGGTGAATCACAATTTCTGTTATAGTCATTTTATCGCATAAATATTCATAATACAGAAAAACGTATAGTACGAACGTTTTTTGATTTAGAAACATCTATAATTATTTGTACATTTTATAATTGTTTTCAATATATTAGGGGGAAGGGGGTTTAGAGGGTCGACTTTGGAAACTCAAATGGGAACCTATACTTTTTTTGCAAACATAATATGAAGACATTTTCCTAATAGATTTTAGTGCTAGAACAACATTAATTAATGCAAAACGCTACAATGATCAAGAGATATTATATACAATTTTTATAAATTTCTAAAAATAACCGCCTAAAACCTCCCTAAAATATTGTCAAAAAAATTATAAAATATCCAAATCGTTTTAGATGTTTCTAAATCGAAAAACTTTGGTATCGTACATTTTTCTATATTTTGAGTCAATAAACTGGCCTTAACATAAATTTTGAATCCCCTTGTATATACATATAGAAATATAATACACATTATTTTATTATATAAACGTGTAGTGTGCACCTGTGCAGTTCTGCCGTCGACGAAGACTACTGCATAATATAATACTACAACCATGGTACATATTCGGAGATGGGCAAGATAATCAAAATGCAGGATCGCTATACTATAGATGATACTTAAGATGTTTGGCTTCGGAGTATCGAGATACTAGAGATCAGAAACGGGCAGCTCAAAGTTAATAGAGGGTCAAATTTTAGAATTTAAAAATCTAAAGATCATAGGAGGGGAAAAAATAGATCATTATGATTTAAAATTTGAACACTACTACAATACACGAAAATAATAAAACCAACGCTATCGGCCAGCGTAGCACGACAGATACGATTAAACTGATAAAATAAAACAAGTGCCTAAAACAAAATACAGATAAACGCTAACATGTAATTAATCAATATTTGAAAATGTAGCACAGATAAAAAAAGTACGCGGGCCACCACTTACCCATCCCAGCTATAGATACCGGATACTTAAATTTTAAGTACTCAGATACTCGATACATTGGAATAGAATTAATTAAATTAAATAAAAACGGTTTTTTTAATCATTTTATTTATATACACATTGGGTAGGTATATATATATATATATTATTCGGTTAATATAGACTAAAAAACTTAATAATAATATTGTATAACGCAATTAATGATTAGGAACCAGAACCCATTTGCGGAACGTGCGCATACACGCGCACCGCTCTCGCAACGTATAAAAATACGAACAAAAAAAAAAAATAATATCTTTTCTCAGAAATGTCGTTTTGCAACGACTCGAAACCGCGTAAAAAAAAAAAAAAAAAAAATGGTCGACAAAAGTCAACGGCGGGCTCCGAGACCCGATAAGAATCTCAAATACTCTCGTGCCGTGTGTGCTGATCACGACGACCAAAACGATTATGATCCATGAGTAGTTTCAAACGACACAATGCGCGCGCGTGCATCGGTACACGAATAATACGAAATAATATATAATATTATATGGACGGGGCGAGGAGGAGTCGAGGGGATGCGCGGCCGCGGCGAATTTCCACCGCTAATGAAACCGATTGTGTCCGGGGGCCCTGTCCCGGTGGCGGCGGAAGCCCCCCCTCCCCTCCCCCCCACCCCCCGGGACGAAGTCCGGGGGCGAAAGGGACGAAAAGCTCTCCCGGCGCGTGCACACAACGACAACGGTTGTGCGTCGTCAATACGGGGATATATCGCGCTGAACGATAATATTATTATTGCGTACGTTGTACCATTACGCGGCGGTCGCGATGTCCGGTTAGGTTATATAATATTATACCGACACACGGGTTGGGTATGTCGTAACATCGATGTGTGCGCTTGTACAACGGCGCCGGTTCAAAAACGCGCAGAGCGAACGAATGAGGCCAGTGGTTCGGAAACGGTAAAAATTAAAACGGCGCGCGGACACGGCGCTGCAAAAACGACGGAGACGCGTGTATTGTATACAATTAGGGCGGTCCTCAAACCGTAGACGAAAAATAAAAAAAAAAAAAAATAACAAAAATATTTTCATCTCGCCCCCTAAGACAGTACATATAAAAAATAACTACACGATAGATATTGCATCGATCGGGCCGTGTTAACCCGTGCTCATTTGATCTTAAATTTTGAACTTTTAAAAAATTTCAACATTTTTGGAGTTCGGCACAAAATCATAATGTACTGTTCCGCGGAACACCGGTTGAGAACCACTGATGTACGGACTACCTACAATTTAGTTACGTTACAAAAGAGGTACAGCTTTTAAAGTCGTATATGGATATTGTCTTCGTTGTAATAATCTTTTTCGAAAATATTCTCATAAATGGAAAATATTCGGCAATTTTCAGTATATTTTAAAGTCGGAGGCTCAAAAAATGATGAGTATGTGTGTGCACTTGCCTTAAAAATTGTAAACATATCATGTTGGTTATACTGAGTCATAAACTAATTATTATGTGTAATTTCATAAGCATAAGTCGTAAATAATATTGTAATATACCGTAAACTGTAATATAAATGCATTAGTCCAACCTCTGATCATCACTTACATATACCTATTAAGAATGAGCTATATCTTTATAATTTTTTTTTCGATCGATCTTTTAGATTAGGTACTGATTGACTTCGACCGAGATTCACGATCAAGTTTATAATTCTATTAAATCCCCAGTAAACTTAAGATTTAATTGGTTCGATAAATTATTTTATACCGAATAAAGCCGTTTGAAGTATTATACAGGGTGATTCGCCAAGCTGTATACTTACCCCCCTTTTTTTTTCTTTTAAATAAGAATTTATTCAAATTCTAAATTTCTGGAACTTTTAAATATACTTATATACTTAAGACTATATTATATTCAAATTTTTTAGATCTATTGTACTACTTTAGAAGTGTTTTGTGAGGTGATACAAACGTATGTTTTTCAAATAAGAATCCACCCCCCCCCCTTTACGGTAAATCGTTTGAACTGTTTAAAAGACCGGGTCTTTGATACACTACCTAATTCAAAATTCGTACAGAGTTTTTCAGCTATTAAAATATTTACACTAAAAATAATAATACAGTCATTAAAAATGGTTTTACAAAAATATAAAATAGAGTAGTAATATTGGATATAAATATATTTGTTATTCTTAAACCATTTTTAAAAACTATAAATGTCGATATATATATATATATATATTAGTTACTAACATTTTCCATAGTAGCTCCCATAAACCCATTATAATATCATGAATCTTATATATGGTATCCACATGCGGTACACGAAATTAAATAACATTATAGGCAAAAACTATAAGGGGTTGGAATTTTGATTTCGATACGTCAAAATGTTTAGAAAAGTTATCCGCCGAAGAGGGAATTTCCATTTGAAACGCATGAGTTTTGTGTGTCCACAGCAGAACACTCCTCGAGTAGTACGCACGAAAAATCTCAGGGATTTAAAAAACATATTATGTTCTTCGATAGTGCAATAACGCGTTAAAGTTTCGTAAATCAGATTTTCAATGACTGCATTATGTCGAATAAAAAAAAAAAAAGGCGTGAACCTGCTTTACACCCTGTACATACATGCGGCTATATATAGTTATACGTGTTTTATATTTACTCGGCACTTTTGAAGCGTAAATATTCATACCGTTCGTGCGAGCGTTGCATAACACGCATAAAAACTTAATTAACATATTTTTCATAAATTAAAAAACACTATAAACAATGTTTTTTTTTTTATATGTATATTTACTTAATTGACACAATAGTTTATCTATTATTAGTATAATTTATTTATGTTTGAAGTATGTGTTTAAAAAAAAAAAAAAAAAAATGCTAATTAGTATACGTCATTATAATAATAATATGAAACGCCATAAAATAATATTATACTTACGAATAATGATGCAACGCAACATAACTTTCATATTTCTATACGCTAGTATTAAACGTTTTTACCTGTATGCATGATGTATATAATATGCATTATTATTCGTAATGATATAAAAAGTTTCAATTCTATTTTTACAACAAAATAACTAAAATCATTATCCGTCGGTTTGCTTTTACCATCAAAATATTTCATCTAAATTTGAGCTTCGAATGTCTAAAATAGGACTTAATTTGAAGTAACTAAATGTCTAAATTTAAATTTATTTATTCAAAGGCCATTATTAAATTCTAGATGGTGTTTGTACTACTTAAGATGTGTCCTGTGGCGGCGATACATAATTTTCTTTTTCAAATGAGAACCATCCTTTTTTACTGTAAGTTATTTAATGGATATTTTTTGATTGTAATTTTGACGTACCTTATAAAAAGTTTGAACGAATAGTTTTTCAGTTATCAAAATGTAAGAATTTAAAAATTTGAAAATATGGTCTTTAAGTATATTAAAAAAATTCAAAATCAGATTTTGAATAACTGCATTGTTAAAGAAAAATGGGGGGGAGGATTAGCATACTTAGTGCATTACCCTGTATAACGGAGTGAGTAAGCGACTTCAATGATTTTTTTTTTTTTAATTAAACTTTATGTCGGGTACCTACTTTTAAATAGAATACTCAAAACGGTTTTTAATTGTGTTTCGATTAATAGACAATTGGACGTAGGTACGCAATTAATTGTGAAAAAAAAAAACGTCAACTAGTTGAAAACAGCTATTTTGGGCTATTTGTTGAGTTGTTCAATTGACAATTATTTATCATTTTGGACGGGTTCGTGCGCGGAGACTAACGCATATAGATACCTAATATATATATATATATATATATATACGATAAATCTGAAAAATATGTTCGTGAAAAAAAGCAAAAACGATAAAAACTGCAGTCGTTTTAATTTCCTCTGCGGAAAACAATCGATTATTTCGTTCAAAAAAAAAAAATAATAATAACAATAATTAAAATACGAAAAAAAGCTGTTATTATAAACAGACGTGTAACAATTATTATTTTCTTTACAGGCCGACAATGCAGTCACGCGACACGCCATGTTCTCTCTATCATTCCGTCTTGCCACCTTTCACCCCTTTCCCCGTCGCCCCCCCCCCCCCATCGACCATCCGTCTCGTAAAAAGCAAATATTATAACCCCTTTCGTATCCCTCTGGATGTGTGTGTGTGTGTGTGTACAAGCGACCGAAGGCGGTACGATATATAGCGGGCCAAATGTGTCGGTGTTTTAAAGTTTGGACACTTACCTTTACCAGTATTATATTACTCGACACTTGACATGCTTGTATATATATATATATATTGTACGAAAGCAAATTGCACACTTTATACAGTAGGTTAGGTGTTATACAGTGTGACTTAAATGCCGTGTTTTTTAGATGGAAAAATGATCGACGTCGTCGGCCCACACGGAGCCACGCGGGTGTTCAGGTCATCGGGTGTGATGTATCATAATATATTATAATATCACGTGGTGGCTATCCTCCAGCCATCACGTGATATTTTTTATATTTCGTATAAAAAAAACATATTATATTTCAGTAGTTAACACTATAAACGACTATTTATAATATTTGTAAATGAAAATGACCGCGTAGGGCGAAGGGTATATGCCTGACAGATGTACGTTAGCGTGGGAAATCTTATATTACGTGCTTTTAAAATCTAAGAACAAGTCTGAACTCGGAGACTTGAGCGACTTTTGGCACAGCGATACGCGCAAACAAGAGTTCTGGATTTCATTCGTCATTCAAACGTTTGCGGAAGTGGAATCGCCGAGAAAATGGTCAACCGCGAACACCTACCTGCCTACACTACTGGTACGAGAATCGATTTCATAAACAAAGAATGTCTGGAAATTATTTCCATTGACAATGGAAAATCGTTAACAAACGCATATTATAAATCCCCAAAAATTCGATAAACGAAAACGCGATCAATTCAATTGCACGCAATACGCGCAGGCGCGAAATTAGTATTTACACGTCGTCACAATATATAAAATTCTATGAACACACTTTTTTACGGCAATAATTGTTATCATCGTCTCGTACGGAAAATATAAGGTATTCTGCGTTTCAGGAACGCCACACAGTACGTTGTAATATGCCATGTATACCCCCCCCCCACCGCCGCCGCACAAAAATAATAATACATGATACGTTTACTCGTTTAATATAAAATCAGGGACGTTGTGTATATAAACAGTATATAACATAATAATATATACAGACCTAAGAATATTGTGTGGCGTTGGGGGGAGGGGGAGGGGAAATGAAAATTAACATAACGCACGGAATCGCGCGTTCGCATGCACATCGGCGCCGCCGACGCTCACTCCACACGGAAAACCGTTATTGTTAATAATTACTTCTGACGCGGTTGTTTACATTAAAATTAATGCTATGCAAATTATTGGCGGGCGAGGTGTTGTCCGACTTCCTATACAAGCCACCGGCACACGCGGCACTTGTCTGTATACACAACGCGAGTTGTAACACGTCAGAATAATATCGCCGTGTACGGGGCGATTCGTCGCAAGACACCTTATTTTTATAAATCTTCAAAAAGTGCACGATGCGTTTTTTTTTTTTTTTGTATACAGTTCGAACCGCGTAATGATTGCGGTTTGTTAGTCAATATATCATGATATCTGAAAAGAAATTCGAAATCGCAGTTCAAACGTACCAGGCGGTGTTGTATAATGTAACAACTAAGCTATTATATCTAGTTTTTAATTCTCTAGTATTTTTTTTTTTTTTAATTTTATAGCGAACCAAAGCTTTAGTTTAATTTGTTGACGAAACATTCGACAGAGGAATAATATTAATTTCTTTCTTATAATAGTTGAAACGAGTCTTACCCGGTAAAATGTGGAATATAAAATGTAAAATGTGGATAAAAACCTATCGATTACCATTCGAATAATGAATAATAAAATATGTAGGTGCCGGCATACCTGTACAAATATTCTGTTTTGGAATGTCTATACGAAATTAAAAATAATTCAAATGAATACAATATTAACAACCTAAAAAAATCACGAAAATTTTTTGTTTTGCATAGTAGGTACTTATATAAAGTGTCGACTTGCCGCCAAGTGTTAAATACATTTTTAAAGATATTTTTTCCCAAACAAAAAGAAACTGAAATCATGGTTATTGTATGCGTTCCATAAATATAAACATCGTCCTGTATAATGCGATGAATGTAAAATTATGATGTAATAATATTATAGTACGTAAAATAATACATAGGTTTCGCAGCGAAGAAGGTTGTGAGCTTTAGTTTTTGTGTGCCGTTGATGTAAATTATAATATTATATAATATGCTCCGTAAAAACGGTCTCGTACCTACTTATTTAACTATTGCCTACTATTTTGTATTTGCACATTTTCGTATTCGACAAAAAATAAGAATTCACGAATTTATTGATTTTAAACAATTAATTAAATTAAACTAATGTGGATTTAAATAATTTTCGAGTATATTATTATCATTAATTTGCGATTATTTATTTTTAATATATATTCTTGATATGCTTTTTTGATTGTACTCGCACGAACTCTTACCTCCAGCACAGCCTTTGGTTTTGGAGGCGATCCAACACAAATTATGTAATTATTGTAATGCATCTTGTTGAAGAATTAATAAATTATTATTATTATTATTATAGAATAATAACAATAGTATGTATTATAATATTTGTAAATTTATGTTTATTAGTTTTTATAGTTACTGGCTATAATACAGATCTTGTGACTTTGAAAAATTGGATTATTCTCATCCTATAGGGCATATACCACTCCAATTCTATATCTAATTTTACATATTATTATACAATAGATTAAATTAGGTATATTTTTGAACCTCGTTCTGACTTAAACTTAGACCTAAAATTAGCTCAAAAACTGTCAAAATATTTTTAATTTTTTTTTTTTTGTATAAAAAATGATAATCTAAATATTTTGTAAAATTTTCAAACGTTTTCAATTATTCCTTTTTGAATTACATTAAAATAAGAAAATCGTTCTCGGAGAAAACGGATGAATATCCAATGTCTAATTTCAAACACTCATAAAAAATTAGTTTGATTTTCCGATAATTTTTTTTTTTTTTTAGAAAAGTAGAAAAATTAATGTTAAATTTTTAAATATTAGATTTGAATAGAAAAATTTTTATGAACATTTTAATCAAAAAAATTCAAAATGTCGTGATTTTTACGCATTTTCTTGAAAATTAAACTTTAGATGCTTAAAAAACTATTAGATACGCTCAACTTCTTTTTAATTTTCACTTACATCAAGTTATGAAGAACATTGTATTACATGTTTGAGTTTTTTGACAGACTGAAAAATATTTTATCGGCAATAATAAAAAAAAAATAAAAAAAACCCAAAATTTCATTATGCTTATAAATAGCTCAAAAAAGTCAAAATATTTCGAAAATCTTATGGTGTATAGAAAATGCTTATATAAACATTTTGTGAAAATTTTATGCATCTACGATTATTATTTCTTTTGTTACACCAATAATAAATATCGATTTTGTCAACATTTTGCTTTGCGTAAAAATTCCCATTTTTCCTTAATTTTTTTTTTTCCCCCCACACGCTTTAATAATATAATATGGACTGCCGGAAAAACCTAAATCGTTGCTTCTTAAAATAGCGCTGATGTTTGAGAATCGGAGTAAACGTAGACTGGAACGTAAATCGAATAAATCAAAAGTGCATATCACACATTTACATGTGTTATCTGCTGACGATAACGCACACGCGCGATATTTTCTGATCGAACAATGTGGACAATACCTGCCTATGTGTGAAATCAAGTCGTAACATATTTTGATGATTATTCGCGCGTCGTTACAAACACGACCAAAAATGCGTCTATTTTTCCCTTTATAGTGCATTAGACTTTTATTACAGGCACAATGTACCCCCGTACGACAGTTCTTCCGCGGTATGCCTCCACCGATCACAATATATTATCGGTGGATGCGTGATGTCCGTATTGTCCATTACGTACGCAGACACGGCGTGGAATATTATTAGCACACGCGATTGCCCCCCCCCCCTTTTTTTTTTTTTTTTTTTTTTTATTTATTTTTTACCCGTTGGCGTGTCAATATTATTAGGACTCGGAGTTTAATGAGCATTGCGGAAAACGTCTCAAGGGCATTATGTAATGGATATTATATTGTTAAACGAACAATGTTTACATAATTGTAAGCCTTCGATCACTAATAGCCTTCCGCCGCCGCGATCGTAAACCATAAAGAATTATCTCTGGGGATGTTATTATATTAAGTTTTTATTTCATTTTTTTTTTTTATTATCTTCTATGTTATACATCATATTATACATACGGGTTGTAGTGGAAAGAACTGACTATTTTGTTCTAATCGTTGTTTTATAACATTTACAAACACTCGCGATATAAGTATAGTATACATTTTTTTTTTGTTTTAATTTTTTAACACAGAAAATAAAAAAAAATCATTGGCAATAACGTTTATTTAAGTTAAGTGGCTTATATTTTAAAATATCAATATTTTTGGGAGTAATTTAATTTAAAACGTAATGACTTTTTTCAAAATATTATTTTTTGAGAATTTTCTGAGTTGAGTAAATTTAAAATTATTTATTACTCATATACAACTCTCATAATTTTTATCAATTTTTCAATTTTATCTGTCAGGTATTTCTGTTACACTCTGTATATATATATATATATATATATATATATATAGCGTGTACCTGCTATATTTAGTCTGACAAAACTCGTGTCTTATGTGTGTACAATGTAATTATTTAAATAGGTACATATAACATATATATATATATATTGGACTTATCGAAGTTTATTATATTATGTACGTCATGTGTAATTATACATGTCGACGGAATATTATTTTTGAATTACATGCTTCGTCGTGGCTTTGTATAATTATTGGGCGATGGATGTTTTGACGACCTAGAAAAATTCGAACATTTTGCAATCCGATTGCCAATCAATCTGTATTATAAATGATAATATGCGCTTCAAGAACAGCACTGCATTTATACGCATGCACAGACTGCGTGAAATATTATACGAAAAAAAAAACATATTACATTTATTACAGAAAAATTACCTCAAATATAATAATAAGTACACGTATGTGCACGTGCGCGCGTGTACTTACTTACTCAAATTAAATTATTAATTATTGAAAAACAGTTGTGAGAGTATAAAAAATGATCTACATAATGACGCAATGCTATTTTGCTAGTTTGGGAGATTTAAATAGCATTAAGCTATTATATATACATATGTATGTGTGTGTGTGTGTGTTTAAAAAATAAATTATCTGCTTTTAAGTGTACGTTAAAGATACGAACAGTGTGTTATTATAAGTAGTGTATTATATTATATACTATCGCGTACAGACTTAAATTGAAATTTGAAATACACCGGTTGTCGATAAATATTAATAAACAATAATCAATGACGCAGGCAGGTATATTAAGCATTATGAATGCTATATAATCAAGGTTAGGGCATATCGTATATGTTATGAACATTCGTAATTTAGCAATACTGTTATAATATCAATATAATAGGTAGCATTAACGGCGGCGTTGAATTATGAAGGGAACAAAACGATATGCGCACAAACGACGCTGATAATATTGCTATTTTAGTGGCCCCGTTGCGGAAGGCAAGAATATGCAACGCGCAAACCGCCGGAATCCACGGCATCCCTCAGACGCCCTCCGAGCTTAAAACCCCTCCATGGGCTGACTTTATCCCCGACGTTAGGAAACGGCCTATGGCCAAACACTGAGAATACGCTAACGCCCGGTACAGAAACATATCTCCAACCATTCCACCACACCCTGGTTTCACGACTTCAGTCTCTCCGGGCAAAACACGGTGACGTTCTCCCGTCTTCATTTTGGTCACACTCTACTTTTTATTCTCGTTCCTTTAAACTTTCGTTGGACGATTTCCCTCTCTGCACACTGCACAATGGCATTACTCACCTAATCTTCGTCTGCCCCAACCTATCACCCCCCGTGACCGCCTATAGTATTATCTCTTTTCAGTTCCTACAACATTCCATTTAACACTTAATAATATATTATCTTTCTTCGACCGCACACAGGCCTTTTGATTTAATTTTCTATTTCTCCTCTTTAATTTTGCAAGACATAACTTCCATTTTATATTGTTCTATTTATGTTTATCTTTTACCTAACTGCTGAAACTAATTGTACATTACGAAGTTTAAATAAAAAAATTTAAAAACCGACACGATAGGGGCCATAAAATGTAGCGGACAAATTTTATCCAGCCCGCAGCAGTCGAGGGAAAAAATAGTATAAAAGCCGATAACATTTCTTATCATACGTTCCAGTGATTATGTATAAATGTAATTTATGATTATCGTTCATTGCTGTTTTTTTTATCGACGACGGAGGCATCAGATGTAATATCGTGTACTGGTTGCGATACTTTATCTCACATAGCTCATATTATTATTTTTAAACTCAGAATTGGGCGTCCACTGTTTGCCCAAATACACGTCGTCTACTATATGCAGCTGCAGTCCGTCAATAAACGCGGTCACCTGCAGCTTTGACTTTTTTTGAGATTCGGGCTCACCGACGAACAGCTCGAAATGATGATGAAAATAGCGAACACCAATCATGCCACAACCCCTTCCACTCAAATTTCAAGTAATTTATTCGAGAAAAAGACTGCCGTTTTTCACACTAAACGTTTTTTTTTATTCACATATTATAGATATACAATTATAATTAATTTTTATTTTGTATTATTTCAAATATTTGCGATATCAAATTATGTTTTCATCTTTTACAATAATATTGTATAATACGATATATATATATACGAGAGGTTAAACATATATTATATACTCTGAATTCTGATGGCCCTCGAAAAATTTCTGGATTTCTAATGTGGGGCCCTTTAATATCGATATGAATTGCTGGTGACCCCCGACATACGCAATATATAAGTATAATATAATTTATAATATAGCGTGTGATGCAATAAAAACTTTCTTCCGTGCACTTTTATTATTGTTTTGATTGTAACAGTTACATTGCGAAATAAATTATATTTTTATATAGACACCTCATATATAAGTATACAACGCATAGTAGGTACATAATATAATAATCTATTTAAAAAAAAAAAGAACTAATTCTTTATACCAGAATGTATAATAGAAATTTGCAAGAGGCTATAATAATAAGCGAATAACCAATACATTGGTTGCGGTTACATATAATAATATCTAATGTAGATATAGGTACCTCAATATATGTATGTTTGTACAGGTTAAAGCGTACCTACCTATCTATAATAGAATAATATTTCTACACATTATTTAATATTTTTTAGATTGGGTTCAAAAAAAAATACCGCAATATCAAAACAATTTTATCCATATACAGGGCGGTCCAAAATTTATATTACAGCTATTTTATCACATTAATATTCAAAATACAGAAAAACATGTGATACAAAAGTTTTTGATTTAGAAACATCTAAAACGATTTGTACATTTTATAATTGTTTACAAAATATTAAGGTGATTTTAGGGGGTCGACTTTAGAAACTCGAAACGGGAATCTATATACTTATTTTGCAAACATAATATGAAGACATTTTTTTAATACATTTTAGTGCTTGAACATTACTTAATGCAAAACTCGACTATATACGCTCGGGAGATATTTTAAAGTTTTCATAAATTTCTATGGTCGGACGTCCAAAACCTCCTCTAAAATATTGTAAAAAAATTTAAATAGTACAAATCGTGGTTGTAGAATAGATGTTTGTAAATCAAAAAAACTTTCGTATCGTAGATTTTTCTCCATTTCGAACGGCGATAATGTGGCCGCGACATAAATTTCGAACCGCCCTGCACACTCGCGCTATACGATGATATTGGTTTACTTAAATCGTTTATAGAATTTCACCGAACGCATTCAAACGGCGAAAATCACATTATCGAATGTTGATCGTAACATAATTATTGTTATCATTGTAAAATTACATCGTTAAACACGAACACACGCATCACAAACGTTCATTATATAGGCGTGTGTAAGTATACCGCAGCCTCGCGTTTATAAAATCATATTGTAATATAGTTATTGTGTGAACGGATTCGAAAATCGAGCCGTCGGTGTGGTCTTCAAAGGATAAGTTAAAAATCTCACTGTCCCGCGTATCGTCCGATCGGTATCGTCGATGTGTAATAATAATATTGCTATTACACGCGCAACTAATTAGACATTAATGTCCGTTTTCGTGACCACACGAGTGCCAGAAAGAAACGAAAAAATATACAATCTACGCGCGCGCTCGCCTTTCAAATCGATCGAAACCGGTCGCACTTAATTGGTCGGCGGCGGCGACGACGGCGTAAAAAGAAATACTTCAACGGTGTAATTTCAATGTACACCTACCTATTATATATATATATAATACGCGCGTGTATATAGTATTATTTATAATTTCTTTTCTAACAGAAAATGTTAAGTCTATTATATACGAGACTGCGGTATTTAATAATAATAATAATAATATTGTGCTTATAGAAAACGAAAAACATTATGTAACGCGTGTATTATTATTATTATTATTATTTTGTACTATACGCGTCGAAACACCGTCGTATAGTATAGTCGTGTAGTTTACCTTTAAAACACTTTATATCGTAGAGGTGATATAAAAAATTCAAAAAAAAACGATACGGCCGGCAGAGATTCGCCGACGGTAATTTATTTATTTTTCCGACGAGATTCTATAATATATCGTGCGACGACGAATAATAACATTATCGAATTGATGGTTTTTATAACAATTGATTAGCAGCGCAAGAGCTTTTCACATAATATATAATATTATACGAGTCGATGTTCTTTATTTAGAGGTCGACGTGTGCAGCACCCCTGTTTAAATTATTTCGGGCATTGTAAAAAATGATTACAAATAAATAATCTCGGTAATAAAACAGGCAGTATTATTATTATCACAATAGGTCTCTTACTGATAAACATCTCATTCACAAGTGCTCTAACCCCCAGCTACGGAAAACTTATCCGTAAGGAATGGAAATCCTTGCCTGGATAACTAAAACCGTAACAATGTTCCCCGACCGCGTTGCACCCGTAATACTGCGGTCTAGCTCAGAGGTTCCCAAACTTTTTTTGCCCCGTAGACCACTTGCCAACTTTTTCCATTTTCGTAGACCCCTAAAATTAAATTTTTACAAATTTATCTAGATGTTTTTCATAGCTTACAGTGCTTACACAGAACTGCTCACCCGAATAGGCTTTAATATGGAGTGCATTTTTTTTAAAATAAAAAACGTGATGTTTTTAATAATAATAATACCTTTATTTTCTTTAATAATGACTGAAAAAAAATTAACCGATTTATGAATTATGGGAAAACTTAGAAAAATGGCAATCGGCATATGATTGATAATCGGCTGTCACGAATGAACTAGATTACTATACTAAACGCACAGTAATATATTATATTCCAACCATCGGCATTGACCAATATCATGTTTATCGTACTTATTAGTGAGACCTAAAAATAAACGTAATTAACTGTAACGTGTAATATTTTGATTTTATCTTGACATTCTGATATTCACGTTCGACTCCGTTAGTCGTTATCGACAATGTTCGTTATAATAATCGCTATCGTTCGCATTGTCACACACATATATATATATATTAGTTTTTTCGTAAAAATTACGACACGCATTTTTGACTTATAACTTTCGTGGACTCCTATTTACACATGATGCACCCCCAATTTTAATTTTCATTAACATAGACCCCTTACTGGTCGGAATCGACCCCAAGGGGTCGATATAGACCACTTTGGGAACCTATGGTCTAGCTCATTCGGCGGTGATTTGGCATTATAATATTAATGTCTTCCGAGTCGCGTAATTTTACGACGTTTATAATATGCGAACGTCGTCACACGAGCATATAATATAATTATACCGTAATTGGCGACCACCGCTTCGGCTTGTACAGCATGTACCACCTATCCGTATAACATATACGCGTGTTTTAACTATTTTGTTTTTCCTTATAAATTCTTGACGAAAAAAACGCGTGCGCAATGTGCAGACGTGCACTGCAATGAAAATCAATTTGAACGGTGTGATCTAAACGACATAATATTATTCGATGGTACGAATTTGACTAAAAAAAAAAACCCCCCAGACAAAAACAATAAATATATTATAATTTTAATAATAATAATTAGTCTTAGCCGCCGCCGAGCGTTCCTAACGCATATATATATATATATATATATATATATATACATTTTGTAAACGATTAACATGTACGCGTTGTGATGGGCATCTAACCTATCTATAATACAGTTGGAAATTTATACGTGGATAATAAACATTACCATTAACCATAGTATACCGTATAGTCGATCGGAAGATTAACATCAAAATAATCCTGATTGAATACGAAATCTACGTAATAAATAACGCACGCACACACACACACACACTCGCACGTTCTATATATACATAATATTATGTATACCTCGACCTCGACTAGTAAAATTCTACACGAGTAGGTATATATATATATATATATATTAATAAATTATGTGCGTAGCGTTTTATAATATTCGTCGTAATAATATCAAATTATTATTATCATTATATTCTAAAGGTGCATTATATTATTGATTAGAGTTGGGATTTCGATGGACTTCCCATTGTTTTCCAAAACTAGATACGCGATACTCGTTTTTTTAACATTCACGTTTCGCGTACATTTTTTGACGTAATGTACAACTTTAAGGTCATTTTTTTTTTATAGCATTTTAGGATTTATAGAGCATTTAATACTAAATTTTAAAAAAAATTTGTTGGTTCAAAATTTATCTAAGATAAAAAAAAAATAAAAGCGTCATTTTATACAGGTGCATTATTATAACATTTTTAGGCCATAAACGCATTTATTTTTTATGGCATTTCGGGGCATTGCATTCCCAGCCTTAATTATAATATATTATTTTATATTATATTATATGCCAACGGTTTCCTTTTTTGGACCAAATTCAGCCACGATGGCCCTGCTGTGAATACCACGAGAAACATAATTAAAAAACTAACAATAATTCTCATCGATAATCAATTTTTATAATTTTATTATTGAACATAATACAGTACAACAGCGGTTTCCAAACTTTACATGATCTATATAATAATAATAATATATGATATATACCCAGTTAGTCGCCGTTTAACGTCACCTCATTTTACGTATTGTTTCGCTATTACGTCGTAGAAGACGTTGAAGTCCTCGTGTTTTGTTTTCACTGCAACGGTTTCAGTATAACGTCGTTTTTAATACATATATACGATTGTTATTATTTTTTTTTTTTTTTTTTTACTTAAACAAAGTATATTTACAATAAGTTTGATAACATATCAAACTTAAATAACGTGCAGATAGGAAGGAGGCCCGCAAGTGTGAAAACCCTCTAACCTAGGGGGAAGGGGATGGGGAAAAATTCTTAGTTAATTAATCGTTTTTAGGACAGGATTCGAGAGATCCCGACACCAGTGTCTTTTTAACCGACGTGGGGGGAGGTTATCTGGTATGAATTCACTTGCTAAGTTAGATATTTTAGTGGATTTGTGATGTGGTTGATTGATTTGGTGTGGATTTTTTTATAGTAGTGTGTAGTTGTTATAGAAACTATTCCGAACGATTTGTGTTATTATAGGTTTGAAATGTACCACGGCACAGACTTTATTTGGCAAGAGAGATTTACTGGATGGCTTGGGTGGTACGAATTTGGGAAAGTTTGGCATATTCCCATATTTGGATGCCATAAGCGATTGCTGTTAAATTTATAAGCTTGTGTTTACATAATATATTATTTAATTTCGTCGACCTTTTTCAGATAATACTGTTATCGATTTTATTGGCGTGCCCATCAATTATTATCATACGCAAGTACTATTTTTAATTATTATAGGTAATAAGTATGTACGCATGTATTTCGTAATCGTTTTTCATTTTATTATAGTTGTTCGACGATAATATTTGCTGTTCGCAATACGGTCGTCTCGTGTGCATATGACTACAATGAGTACATATTACTATTACGTATATATATATATATTTTTACTGAAAATTGTCAATTTGTAAAATAATGCGTTGATATTTATTGGCAGGGACACATCACAATAAAGTCTGTGTAAAAAGTATTTCACTTGACGTTTTTTTTTTTCGGCCAAAGTCGTGTTTTTTATACAAGGACCTAACCTCGACGTTAAACGAGGACTTGCTGTAATATCGTTTTTTTACGAGTCATCCGGAAAGTTTTCGCTGTGCCCAAAGCCCTCGAGGTGCACAGTTTGGGAACCGTTGCTATATCGTGTACATTCGACACGAGACCTATATAACGTATAGCTTATACGTGTGTCGCGTATATACCTACCTATATATATATATATATATATATATATTATGCACTTTATATGGTGGACCGTTTGAGAAATAAAATATGTTCTCAATGCAACGACGACCGTCACCGCAGATTGCAGTTTGGTTTATTCGCAAATATATCGTGACGGTATATATATACACACACAATACGCACATACATATTATTATATTACGCTTGCTCGTGTACGGCTACCGACGGACGGCGGCGCGCGTATAATAATAATAATAATAATAATAATATATAGCCCGAGCGCTGAACCTCTGCTCGTTTTTGCGCACGTATATGCACACGCATTCTTCAGTTTATCACCCATAAAACACGCCAGCCGTCCAGCTCTATTACAATACATGTCTCTTTCTTCTCATGATAATATGATGTATAATAATATTATTATATATATACATATAATGACCAATAAAAATAATCTTTATTTTCACGCGCATTTAATAAAATATCATGACGCATATATATATATATATATATATATATATATATATATATATAACATGTGATGCGCGTCTTTCGTAGGTACTTAAACGGACCTGTATATAAATACCTGCATGTCATTATTATAACATCATACATAGAGGTATACCATACATAATAATATACGAGATTATGTGCGAGTATATAGGTATACTGTGTGTATATATATATATATATATATATATATATATATTATACACGATACACAATATTTATACGTTATGCATTATTTTATTTGTAAGCATACACTTATGTCTATACATGTAAAGTCGGCGTATAGTGAGTAGCTGCTGCAGTACCATATGCATGCGTACATTTATACAAGGCGATTCATCTAAAGTTAAACGATCGCATCGTATATCGAAAAGTGAAGTATAGAATTTTTTCAAAATTTTTTTTTCGCGTGGTCTCCCGAGTAGTTTCAAAACATTTTTAAAAATAAATTATTATTTTTTCATATTTCTTATCTTTATAAATTTTTAAATTTTTTACTTTGACTGGATAACAACATGCAGTTTTGATTTCATGTTCTAAAGCAGAAATATTTTTCTTAGTATTTCGATACATTAAAATCGAATTCTCTACGAGTAGTTGTTCAAGTCAAAGTAAAAAAATTATAAGGATAATGAATATGAAAAAATATTATTTTTTTTTTTTTTTTAATGCTGTTTAATGGACACCATATTATAGAACAACATTATGATCTGCACTATTATTAATATCGTATCGATGACGATTTGATATCCATATAATATCTTTTGGTTTTAGACAAAAGTATAATATTAATATGATATCAATCATCAATAACTAGAAAACTCGCCATATTTATATGCTTAAATTATCCATGTATTCAAATTCTGATTTTTAGAATTTAAATATGCTCGAAGATCATATTTTTGAATTATTGAAATTTTTTGTATCACTTAAGGATGATTTTGTGACAATACAAACTTCTGCGTTTCAAATAGGAACTCCTCTTTTTCACTTTAAATAATTCGTCAGATATTTTTTTTTCAGAATTTTAATGTATTTAAATCAAAATTTAAACTAGTAGTTTTTGAGTTGTATTACTATCTGTGTGCTGAGGATGATATATTAATACGTCTATGATAATGGGGTGGGGGTGAGCACGTTTAAAAAATCACCGTGTACGTGCAAGTAAAGCTCTACTCGTAATTGCGAATTGAATTATTATATTATACCTACCTATAATGGTTACGACCGTTATACGAAATAATTAGAAAGATTAATATTAAAAAAAAAAAAAAAAATTATGATCTGTTGTACGTGTGATATTATACATTTCGAGTCAACCGGTTTTTTTTTTTTCCACGGACGTCAGTTATATCGTATAGGTATTCGGAAGCGATCGCAGGTACGCGTATATATGTAAATGCGTGTACACATATTTATTATTGTCAGTATAATCTATACATAAATACATAGATTATGCACTGACAACAATAAATCAAATTTAATAGAAACCATTATATTTGAAATTGCATTTGTCTTGAGTTATACGTATATGTATGTATGCATGTATGTATGTATGGGAGGCAGTAAGGATGACGATGACGATAAAAACAAGAAAAATATATTAAGCCGCGCGGCACTTCCGCCGAATCGCCCGTGCCGTGTCTCGCCGCCGTGGCGTTCGTTGCGTTCGCGGCGCTTTGCCGAAAACAGATTTCAATTAATCGCACGGGCGGGCGCTCGCGGGACCGTGCACCGTACATCATAATATATTTCAGCGCACAGATGTAGGTAATTAATTGGCCGGCCGAACGTAATTATACGCGCGGTTATATTTCTCCGGAACGTACACGTACGGCGTGCGATTTGCCTGCGGTTTTAATGATCAGTAGGTATTCGAAAAAGAGGCATTTCGGTGTTTTTCGCGCACACGAGTCCGCGGCAATCGGTTTACAGGAAACGTAATGCGCGTAATTCAAGCGCGGGCCAATCGCGTGCATCGGCCGCCTTTCCGCGCCCGGTCATTAATATAATCATTTTTCGCGTGCGTGATTTATCGTTTAGCCTCGGTTCGATTTCACGATAAATTTTGTAAACCATCACTTTTATGCTTGACGTGTCCGATTAACATTACGGTTGAAAAAAAAAAAAAAAAACCAATCGCGGTGGATCTTCGAACGATAATCTCGCGTCTCAAACACGCGGATCAGTTTAATATGAGAAAAGAAGAAACGGTAATGGATCAAACGAACTATCTGTTGTAGATGTCGTCGAATCGGTATTTTTTTGGATAAGTAATTGATTTCGTCGACATTTGAAAACATGTTTTGTCATTTATACAATTTGTTATGCGAGGTTCAGAACTACCCAACAAAATGTTTGCGACGAAGAAAAAATAATATTGTGGGTATTTCAATATTATTTTGTTATGTTTTAACAAAAATAAAATTCGAAATGCCTAAAACTATTATATTTCATATGGACTATATAATAATTATGGACAACATAATTCTATTAAAAACTAAACCCAAACACTTAGCATACTCCTATAGACCTATAATTTCTACTTCCTACACTAGCAAAAATATTTGAAAAAATTATACTAAAAAGAATAAGACCTATAATTAAATCCCAAAATATAATACCTCACTCGCAATTCGGATTCAGATCAAACCACTCAACAATACAACAAATTCATAGACTCACAGATCAAATCGCAACCTCATTTGAAAAAAAGGAATTCTGCCCTGGAGTCTTTTTAGACTTTGCTCAGGCGTTTGATCGAATTTGGCACATCGGCCTCCTATATAAACTAAAACTTTTTCTTCCAGCACCCTACTACTTACTCATTCGCTCCTATCTCTATAATAGATCATTTGCGGTCAGACAAGGAAACTCGATTTCCTCTTACTTCTCTATACAAGCCGGAGTCCCTCAAGGGAGTGATCTCGCCCCAGACTTATTTAATATATACACATCGGACAT